>JABCKB010000908.1:0-45634 GCA_013184455.1 Fusarium continuum | reverse complement strand
GAATTATATTTAATATTTTACCTTTATTTAATAATTTATAAGCTCCCTTACTAGCTTAGTATATTACATTCCTTAAGTATTTCTTTATAAGTAATAGAGTATAAGAAATCTATTATTTATATAGAGATTATAGTGCCTAAAATAGAAAGGTTATCTTTTGACCCTCTTTATGCAAGCCAACCCGAGCAAAAATGCGTAACCCGGGCTTGCCGATCATACCCTTACTCAACAAAGGTCTTGCTTGGCTTTTTCCTTCTTTTCCTTCTTTTCCTTCTTAAGCCTCAACTGTTCTCGCCACTTGACTCCCCAAACCATCAACGCAATCAAAGCAGGGCACCCAAGGACATAAAGTGCTGCAACAAGAGTGAAGGCCCAGCCTGTGCCCATGGCATCAATCATGGGTACAATCGCTGCACTGGCGCCGGCTCCTACCAAGCATCGCGTCAGGTTACTCGCTGCACTCGCAGTTCCAGGCTTTCCGGGATGGATGTCTATGAGCAATGAGTTGACCGTGTTGTTGAACCCGACAATGCCTACGCCCAAGAGTCCACTCAGCACACACGGAACCGCAACATGAGTTTTGGCGTGAACGGCCCATCCCCAGCTGACAAGCGTAACTGCTGCAAGCATGAGAAGGGGAAAACCAACCTCCAAGCGAGCACGCTCGATCGGGAAACCGGCAAGATCCTGCTGCTTACTTCGCTCATACGGAATACCCATTTTGTCGCAGTGACGCTTGAAGTTGCGATTAGTGAAAGCGCCCACGATAAACGCTGCAATGACAGATCCAGCCGCCAGAGGAAGAAACATGAGTCCATTCTCGACTTCATTGAAGCCATAAATCTCCGCAAACAGAGTGGGCATGGCGGTGGCTACGCAATAGAAGCCTGCGAAGCAGATGCTGCTGAAGCCAAGGAGGAGACCTGTCTCTTTCTCGAAAAGCATCAGGATAGATTCGAGGACATTAGGCGGCTTGAACTTGAACTTTTTAGACGTTGAAGTTGTAGAGACCTGTCGACTCAGACCGGCCTTTTCAGACTCCATCCGTCTCCGTCGGGACTTGAGAGCCTGCCATACCGACTTGTACATCGTGGGAGGGGTGACAGAGCCGTCTCCAACAATCTGACGGCACGTCTCGGGGTAGAACACGACGATAAGAACAAGACTAACACCGGCAAATATGGTGAGAAACCAAAAGATGGACCGCCAACCCAGATACTCGGCAAGCAAGCCGCCAATGACGGGACCTAATGCTGGGCCCAGCACAGTAGGAACAGATGTCAAACCAATGTACTGACCTCTCTCAGCCGAGGTGATAACATCTGCCACCACAGCAAAGCAGAGCGCAACGGTGCTAGCAGACCCAGCAGACTGAAGACATCGTAGACCGAGAAGAGCGCCGTAGCTGGGCGCAAGCGCAAGGCCAATGTTGGCAGCAATGTAGATGGTGAAGCACACCAAGTATGCAGGTCGTCTTCCACCACTATCGGCCAGTGAGCCAAAGAACATGGGTGTAATGCCCTGAAAGATCATGTAAGTCGTGACAGTGAGGTTGATCTGCGATGTGGTAACGCCTAGGTCTTTGGATATAGCTGGTAGGGCAGGGAAGTATATCTGGGCTGTCATGGGTGAGAAGAGGGCCGTTGAGGCGGCAGCCAGGACAATGAGACGCTTTTCCCATAGTGTGAAGCTCGAATACGGAGTATTAATCCCTTCGGTTTCTGAGTCGGGCTGTTTCTCGGGGTCTTGGTTTGGTGGTTGAGTTCGTACACTCTCATCGTCACCATGGTGCTGGATCGGGTTGGGCGTGCTCATATTGCAACGAGCCTGGGAACTTTATCCAAACGACTCAACAGTGGCATTCTGAATATTAAAAGAACTAGAAATCGATGAGACCAAGATAAATAAAATAACTATTCAGGAAGCAGGGTAAAGTGCTAAAGTCCGATTCTGTTTGGATTACAAGTGGGTTAATCCACGTCTGTCGGTGCCGACTCGGCACAAGGATCCGAGGGTGTGTAGCCCACCAAATCAACAGCCACCAGGTAAGATCAAACGCTTCTGGATTGGCTGCTGCCTCGATTAGATGACTTTCCAATGGAGATGGGATGCATTATTTCCGGTGTGAACTGGGAAAATTGGGCTAATAAGTTGGCGGACTTGATGGTTATTGGACTACCGTAGATGAAAATGTCATTCCGTCGCGGAAGAAGCATGCCGACAACGGGCTTTGCATAATAGTTGTAAGCTCAAATCTTGTTGAACAATTAGAGCTGCAGGACTGTTTGACAGACCTCAATTTGCACGCCGAACTTCTTGGGCTCTAGCTTGATGTCATCAACAAGAAAAGCGCTGAGGATTGGCGTGTGCCTTGTTCTAGTTCATCTTGAGCTTACAGGAAGGCAGTAGACTCATTGCGCTTATGACGAGATTTGCATAGTTTCATCGGGATTACATAGAATCAGACTAAAGTGAGATCTAATATACCTGACCTAGGCCTGCTCTTAGGGTGCTAACAACCTCCTTTCGCAACCAATCTCACACCTCATACCTTTCGCTTTGTCTATATCGAGCTCTCAAATTAAATTTCCGTTCTTTAAGTCGTCTTGCAGCACGTATCAAGATCTTTAAGGCCCCAGGCGCTCAACTCTGGCCAGAATGACTTCGACCAAGTTCATCTGCTTACACAATAGCCAAGCTTGTTTCTGTACATCAAAGTTTGAGCTTCTTAGGGTTTCTTATACTGTAATGTGGAACATTATTAAGTTATACTAACAGCCTAAATCTCATTTAAAGCATTTATAACTTAAAAAGAATAAGTAGGTTTCAATTCCACCTTAAATCCTAACAAGAAGTCTCGCTCATGCATTATAAATAGCATGCTGGAGCCACTTCTTCCAATGGAACCTTTCACGACACTTATTCTGTATGTTTTCTATCCATACAAGATCCAAAACCTCTCACCTTGACTCCAAAATATTTTGGCGCCATGTCTTTTCTTGTCAAGACGCGAATTCTCATCTTATCCGATACTCATGGGTCAAAATTTAAAGCAGGCACGAAACCTCTCGAATCAGCCGACGTGGCTATTCACTGCGGCGATCTCACTAATGATTCCAAGCTGCATGACTTCGAAACAACAATCCAACTGCTCAAGGAAATTAATGCCCCTCTCAAGATTGTCATTGCTGGGAACCATGACTTCTCCCTTGATGATTTGGCCTTTGAAGAGAAGGTTGCTGAAGCAAGTAGGCTGGCACAAGAAGATCTCCATCAAAGCATCAAGGATGAGTACGGTAACTATGGTGATGCCAAACGATTACTTCTCAAGGCAAGAGACCAGGGTATCATGTTTCTAGAAGAAGGGTCGCACGAGTTTCCTCTCCACAATGGCGCCCTACTGAGACTCTATGCCAGCCCATATACTCCCACTACTGGTAGCAGTAGCGACTGGGGCTTTCAATACAATGGAGCCCACGATTTTATTATCGAAAAAGGGACCGATGTTGTTGTAACACATGGGCCGCCCCATGGTATCATGGATATGACAATAGGAAAACAGCGAGTTGGATGCTCTCAGCTTTTTGCAGCCGTCGCTAAGGCCCAGCCACGACTTCACTGCTTTGGACATGTTCATAACAGCTGGGGCGCAAAGCTGGTTTCTTGGAGGCCCCAGCTCTCCGACAACCCTTTACATTTCAGCGACATCGACCACGAGAAGTCGTTGGCAATTGAGAGCCTAGTACGTCTAAAGGGATCCAAGTTCGAGTCTCCAGAGGACAAGGTAATTCGACAAGATACGATGAATCGGCACAGGGCACAACGATGTTGTGCTGTTAGTCACAGCAACGGCGACGAGAGACCACTTAGACCAGGAGAGACCTTGTTTATCAACGCCGCAATTATGGCGGATGACGGCCTCAGCCAGTACCCATGGCTGGTTAGCATTGATCTAGAACGCTACCAGAGTCAATCAGTCGATGCCGATTCTGTGTCAGGTCGCATGCTTAAGGTGATTCCCCACGACAAGAGCAAGATCGAGAAGCGAAAACGAAAGGCCGATTCGGGGTTGACAGAGGAGCAGGAGGCCAGAAACGAAAGGCCCCACCGGGATATTTGAACTGAGTGGGGAAGTGATAGAAGGACAGATGAAATAGGAATACATGACTCTTACGCATATTTGTTTCTGATCACTTTTGCGGGCTGTCAATCATATTATACCTACCTACTGGATTTATTATGTTAGCGTTTAGACGCTCTGGATATTAATAGAGCACCCGGAGTTCAGGTGATATCTGTCAAGTTAGAAGAGAGCTCGGAACAGTGGTTGAAGCCGTTCAAGACAGGTCGGCGAGACCGTTTTGCTGCTCAGACATCTGTATTATGATAATACCTACTTGTTAGTGTTGGGTAATTTCCCGCGGGCAACTATCGGCGCTATATCTAGAATCCGTCGCGGAACTAGACACAAATGCCTCGTTATCGATACTTGTACTCCTCTTAATAAACAACGACAGCTACTGATCAATTCGCGCAAATCCTAGAAACTCTTCATAAAAGAAGACAAGTTCCAGGAAGAGGCTGAACTTCTGCTCCGTGACACCCGTCAACAGCTCCCCTCCCCCACACCCTTACCCCACGTTGAGCACTTCATACAAGAGAAAACAACTCAAGCGACTGTTCATGATGGATTATTCACTTGAGAACCACAAATCCTACATTGGAAAACCCATCTCAGAGCTTCCCACGCCATCGCTGGTTATCAATCTGCCGGTTCTCAAGAAAAATGTCGATACCTTGCACCGCGATGTAGAAAAGCTCGCCATTGGCTTTAGGCCTCATGTCAAGACGTTCAAGGTACGTTATGTATGCAGTTTACAATGAAGATAACCAATTTGCTCACCGTCCGATAGTCTCTTGAAGTAACAAGATTGATGCTTGCTGGGGGTAAGTACAGGGGTATCATCGCCTCCACCATTCCTGAGATTCAAGGAGCTTTGCCCTTGGTGAAAGAGGGCATTTTAGAAGAGGTGAGGCTTAGCCCAAGAATGATACAGACCAAGAATGCTAAGCAGACCGCAGTGCCTGTACGGCCTTCCAGTTTACCCGGGAGTTCTGCCCAGATTGATCGAGCTTCGACAATCGCTACGTGTTATTCTCATGGTCGATAACGAGCAACAGATCTCGTTTCTTGAGGAGTCAGCGTCAAGCAAGCAACCGTGGGACATATTTGTCAAGCTAGACGTGGGCTCACACCGAGCTGGCGTTGAAGCTAACAGCAACGCGCTGCATCGTCTAGTAGAGCGCGCAGAGAAGTCATCCGCCGTTAGCATCTACGGATTCTACTGTCACGCCGGACACTCGTATGCGGGTCGGTCGCGAAACGAAGCTGAGGAGACACTCAACGTCGAGGTGACGAGCGTGCTATCAGCAGCCAAACTTTTGCCTTCGGATCGGCGTCTTGTCATATCGGTCGGCAGCACGCCAACGGCGCATGTGGTGGAAAGCCTTAAGGCGTCAATGCCGGACAACATCAAGCTCGAGCTTCACGCGGGCAACTTCCCCAGCAACGACCTCCAGCAGGTATCGACGGGTCTAGTGACGGAGGCGCAACAGGCTGTTTCGGTAGCAGCTGAGGTGTGCAGCGTTTATCCGGAGAGGAACGAAGCGCTCGTCAACGCAGGAGTCATAGCGCTGTCGCGCGAGTCGAGCGCCTTTAGCGGATTCGGCCGAGTGGCGGGCAACCCAGCGTGGGGTGTGGTGCGATTATCACAGGAACATGGTATCCTGGGGACGAGCGAAGGACGAAAGGTAGACGAGGATTTCAAGGTTGGACAGAGAGTTGAGCTGTGGTGCAATCACTCTTGTATCACGGCTGCTGCCTTTTATGTATATTATGTTGCTGACAAGGAGGGGATTGTGAGAGAGGCATGGATTCCTTGGAAGGGATGGTAGTGTACGGAAATGAATAGACAGTGACCTTGATCTTAAGATCAGCTTACAATTGAGCCCTCTGATTCGCTCCCCCAGGTCGGTTCCTGTTCCTGGCTCCAATTTCTCCCGTACGGTAAACCAAGCAAAATCCTGCTTTATCTCCATGTGGGTCTCGAGCCGCATACGTCATCGGCGAAAAGCGGAAGCTTCAAAATGGTGCGGGCTTTGTGATCTGCGTCACATGAAGCCCCATCTTCTCTCCTCCATCTCTTCCTTGGTCACGATACTCTTGGCTTCACTCCATCAAACCCGCTGCCCCTCGACAAATTTACTAGGATAACCAATCCTCAGCAACTCGAATCTACTCTTTAATTCTTTTTACCTTGCACTACCATCAGTAAGTCCAAACATCATTCTCACTTATGCACACGCCCAACATCAGATCACACTGACTTTAATCTAGTGTCTTACGCCGACGTTGCTGCCAGCGGTCCCAAGCAGACCCCCGAGGAGGTCAGTAATTTCAACTAGAAACCAACATCTTGCGCAATCATTCTTGCTAACCCCCCCAGGCTGCTGCCCCTCAGCCTCGCGAGATTATCTCGGACGAGTCTGCCTCCACCGCCTCGTTGGTCGATGTTGATATGCCTAGCGTGCACACCGTTCCCAACGATTTTCTCGAGCAGGAGGTCCAGACAGAGACTCAGGCTGCCCGCATTGGCCGAGAGGACGAGGCCCGCGAGGAAAAGCGCAAGCGTGATGCCGCCGCCGCAAAGGCCAAGCACACCGACAACTGGCTCATCCAACAGTTCTCCCGCCTGTCAGACGGCAGTGCCACTGGCCTGGTTATTGCCAACTTGGCTACTGTTGTCGGTCTGAGTGCATACCTCGGCTACAAGGGCTGGGGTCTCTACGAGAAGGGCAGACTCGACTGGAAGGCCGTCGGTATTGGTGCTGGTATTCTCGCCAGTGTGACCGCCGCCGAGGGTGCTGTTGGACGGTACCTGTACAAGGGCAAGAAGGGCGGCTCCTAGGAGGTCACCGGCAAACGAAGCCCGCAACGACGACGACGATTGACTGCTCGCAAGAAGCCTGAGTTCCCATAAATGATTTAAAAACTGCCAAGGACAATGAGCCTTGTTCATGGATGAGATGATATAGTTTTTTTTTTTTTTTTGTTGTACTGCATTTTTTTCGTTTGTTTCATAGTCTCTACTCTGGTTGATACCGGTTTATTACCCATCTCAATATATGCGCAGACGATAATTCGACACCATTGTTAATTGAACCAATGTTTTGAACGTCGAATATTACAAAAGATCGTTAATTATGCGTGATCGACGGCAGAATTGAGATGTGATCGTGTCTATTAATACTCGTGGCTTTTCTGTTCCTTCTCATCATACAGCGTTGGTGCAGAAATGAGCATCCTTGCTCATGCCAAGATCCTGATTATTTTACAAAAAGTACATTTTAAAATCATCCACGTCAACATTTACACCCTTTACTGCTTCTGCTTCTCGGCCTTCTTCTTGTTCGCCTGCTCTTGCTCGATAATCTTGATTTCCTCGTTGGCGGCGGTAGCATCGTGGGCTTGTGAGGGATGAACAGCCACCTCCTTCTTGGGCACGTCGGCCTTATGCATCTCCTGCCACATGTCTGGGTTGCTAGGCTTCTCTATGGGAGTGGCTACGTCCTGGACCTTTCGGGATCCGGTGATGATGGCCTGCTTCTCGGATTCGTCGGAGGCGAGTCGTGGAGGGGCCTGCTGGTCGGGCTCGGCCGAGGCAGAGGAATCGGCGGGCAGGGACTTGAAGTCGGCAGCGGGGGTCGTTTGAGCGCCAGCAGCGGGCTGCTCGTCGCCAAAGTCAGGAGTGGGGGCGCCGTCCTCGTCATCTGCGAGCTCAGCGCCGTAGATCTCGGGATACTTCTTAAAGCACTCCTGCATGCCCCTGTTACCATGTTAGTGATCTAGATGCCGAGGTGATCGATCGTTACGACGTACTGGAACTTTTCAATGCAGTCCATGCCCTTGGGCTCCTCGGTCGAGTACACGAAGCAGCTAAAGGCAGTCTTGAATTCTTCGCCGCAAGGACCATCGGCCATACCACCTAGGCAAGGGCAGTCCCAGTTGATCTCGCCAGTCTCGGGGTTGAAAGCGCCCTGCTGGCCAGCTTCCTCTTCTAAAGCAGCAGGCGATCCATCGGCGGCGGCAGCCTGAGCATTGGACTGTTGAGGCTCGGGGATCTTTGCTGAATCGGCAGGCTTCTCGCTCTTGGCCTTGATCTGTTTGCGCTTCTCCTCAAGAACGGAGTCTACGGTGGGGAGGTCATCGTTGGAGAAAGCGGCGGGTGCGGGAATCGTTTTTGCTGGCGGTTGTTAGTCGCATGCTCTTCCTCTTTGTTCCAAACTGCTAGGGCGTACATATAGCCTCATCAGCAAAGATAGGGCTGGTGTTGTAGTAGTAGACAGCTCCGAATGCCAGACCCAATCGCACCGCAGAGCTCTTCCATGTTCGGGACTTGTCCGCAGGAGTGGCTGTCGAGTTGAATCGACGAGGAGCGGCGCGGATGGTGTTTGAGCGCAAGCTGGCAATTACAGGCCTCGAGGCCGATCGAAAAGTGGTGCGATACATGGCGATGTACGGAATGATAACAGAATAACGAAGGGAAATGGCAGCCAAGGCGCAAAATCAAGCTGAATTGGTCAGCAAGGGTGGAGCATCGGACCTCGTCGAGTAGATGATGCTTGGAAATACTGGCCTCCGAACATGCGTGAAAAAAGTGTACCCGCAATTTAGCCGCAGGTCCTGTCAAGCCGATAAGAGCCTTATCGCGCAATGACGTTCCCCCACCATCGTTTAGATAGTGCGCATTCATTCCTGATCATATGAGCGCCTCTATACCCTTTTAGAGAACCTGAAGCTTTGAGAGTGAAGCACGCGCTTGGCTTTTTTTTACTTTTGACTGGTCTGTGGCTGCTACAATAGTTAAAAGCTTGTTCCCTGATCAAGTTGGCTCAGCCGCTTGACACAAGACAAGAAGAAGCTGTCACACAGAAACGAGGGGAAGTTCTCGAGCTAGGTACTGACGAAACATTGTCTCTCCATCTCCTCTCAAGGAGGAGAAAAAGCAAGAAATCCTTGACAAAGCAGATTGCACATCTCATTCAAGGGAGACAAATTCTAGTTCTCATTTAACATCGCCATTTCTTTCCATCACAAGTCGCAACTCGCGACTGAAGCTGTCATCTACGACCATGGCATCCAAGACCTTCGATTGGCGTCCGGCAAAGCTGCTCCAGGACTATAACATAAGCCAAGACTTTGCCCTACTCATCTTGAATCAGCCTTTGAAGAACGGTATCAATCTGCGCAAGCTCTGGAAGAACTGTACGTAGCTTTACTTGCTCATGTGTCGCCAGTGCTAAAGGTCTTTTTCATAGCTTCTGTGAGAGTGGCGGCTGATGGAGGAGCGAACCGACTACATAAGCTGTCTTCTTTCCATGGAAAATACGTATGTACAAGATATTCGGCTACAAAAAGTAACTTCTTTCAACTGCATAACGGTCTGCTAACTCTGAACAGTCTAACCTTCAACTCATCATTGGCGACCTCGATTCTCTGACCCCTGCAGTCCGCGATTTCTACTCGTCGCAACCCTCGCCTGCGACAGTTATCCACGACCCTGATCAAGAGTCGACTGACTTTGCCAAAGCTATCAACTGGATCCGCAAAGAACACCCCGAGGGAATTGACATCGTTGCCCTTGGAGGCATCGGCGGTCGCGTTGACCAGGGCCTCTCTCAGCTCCACCACCTCTACCTCTTCCAAAACGAGCCCGACTATGCGTCCGGCCGTGTCTTTCTTCTCTCTGGCTCGAGCTTGACTTTCTTGCTCAAAATCGGTACCCACCAGATTCAGGTTCGCGAGGAGGGAGAGCAAGATGCTTTTGGCAAGCACGTGGGTATTATCCCTCTTAAGGAGGCTGCCAACATCACAACAAAGGGATTTGAGTGGGATGTCGAGGACTGGCACACCGAGATTGGGGGCAAGCTCAGCACTAGCAATCACATTCTGCCCGACTCGCAGGTTGTGACAGTGACGACGGACAAGGACGTACTCTTCACAGTAGCGCTCAAGGAAGGCGAAGGTGATGACGAGTAGCCGGGTGCTCCAAAAAGGAAGCATCATGTTGTCTTGGATTTTAAGCACGCTTGAAAGGGTGGTATGATACAAGCAAAAACAAAACACAAGGCACACAAAGAACTCCTGAGCGCCGCGCTGATGCTTCCCCATGCGTACATGTCTGTAGCCATTTTCTCTCCCAAAAAACCTTCCAATTCGGGGTTTCTATCGCAAGAAATGGAGCACCAGCCAGCAAAACAAGAAGAACACTAACACGCCCGCAAAGAAGATCCATTTGTCTTCCTTTGCTCGGCGCTCCACCATGCGGATCGTGTCGCCGCTGACGCCCAGGGTGTTGGCAACGCTGTAGAGCCGCTTCTGGGTGCTCTTGAGCATCTCGCGCTGCTGACCTAGATCACCCAAGACGGCCTGTCCGCGCGCAATGTAATCATCCAACGCTTGGTTTGTGTTTGAGAAGAAATTTTGCTCCCTAAAGGCGTGGGCCTCTCGCATCTCGTCGGGAGAGCCTGTCGTCAACGGTCCGCCAGACTGGGGTGGATGTCGGGGCTGGAAAGTAGAGTGTGTGTTGGTCGTGGTGGCGTTCGCATAAGGGTTCTCGGGAGTAGCATTGTACGGTCTTCGGCCAAGCAGTTCTGTGCGGTTGGCCTGGTGCTGTGCATCTTCGCGGGACTTTTTCAACGAGTCGACCTGTGTTCTGAAGTCGGAGAGATCTTCGCGGAACCTCTTTACTCGCTCAAAGGCTTCTTCTTGCTTCTTGGGGACAATCTCTTGGCGGGCGAGGCTCTGATACTCGTCGAGGGTCTTGGTGAAGGAGGAGATTGAGGCGGAGACGTTACCGATCTCGGAGGGTGAAGATTGGGGTTTGCTGTTGAGGTTGGAGAGCTCTGCGCGGAGGGACTTGCTTTGCCGCAAGGCGGAGTTGTATGCGATATTCTAAGTCGGAGAGTCAGCAAGTGCGAAAATGAGATGTTGGGTATTGCTGCTTTACCATGGCCAAGGGTTTAGAGTGGAAGGCTTGTAGTTGTCGAGCGGCGTGCAACGACAGCTTTCATCATGATTTCAAGGTGTAGAAGATGCATGATAAGGCCAGATCTCGCGGGGCCGGATTAACAGTATGCCGTCTGGGACACTTTGAAAAGTGCTTACCCTGGATCATGCATGCGTGATACCTGCAAGCACATTTTTCCCTTTTCCAATCTGGGTTTTAGAATCACCGTTTAGCAGTTTCTTCATTTCTTGCTGAGATACAAATCACCAAACAACACTGGAGTGCAATAGAGATTATCATTCAAACTTTGATTGCCTGCTTTGAGAGTCCCATATCCCGTTGGCCTTTAGTCGATTTGAGGTTATACACATGAAAAAAAAAAAAAGAGTGAAAAAAGAGAAAAACTCGTATTCTTGTGCAGTAAAGTATCGCAGCTGACAGCTTCAAACAAGCATTTGGCTCTCGATTTTTTACGCATTAAACAACTATTGAGCAAAAGACCAGTCCCTCGCCCAACAGCTAAGGGCACCTATACAGTACAACAACAACTGATCTTCACATTTTGAGTTATTAGTCACTACTACCTACGTTATGGAGGAAAACTCTTATAAAATTGTATTATGTGAAAATGCTCTCCTCATCTCTGCTAGAGGTTTCAACTAGCATGTAGAACCTCAGCCTGTGAGTTACCTCATCTGAGCCTCACATCCTCTCCTACGAAAACCTTCCCTTCCCTTTCCGACCGAATTCTGGACCTTCGGACCTCCATAACATCTTTCTCAACTTCTTTGGTCATGAACCATAACCAGGCGTTGAAAAGAGCCGCAATAGCCACGCAGACTGCACAGATGATGAAAGAGGTTTTGTAGCCGTTATGCGCATACTTGGACTGGAAGACCTGAGGAGCAATGATCCCGCCAACTTGAGCCACCGAGGTTTGCAGGGCCAGAGTAAAAGCTGTTCCTGTAGTGCCAACCAAAGACGCCGATCGCCAGGCCCAGAATGGAACGAAAAAGACAAAGTAGAAAGCATTGCCAAGCACGCACGCTGTGTATGTTCCACCATTGCCGACCGGCACGCACAAAACAATGAAAAAAGTTAAGATGCCTGCGTTGAGAATCTGGATGAACAGAGGGCGAACGATGTAAGCTCGCCTCAGAAACCAAGCAGCTGCGATAATTCCAATGACTGTAACAGCAGCCGGTGGGATGTTGAGAAGTTGATTCCTAGGAAGTCCTGCAAATCCTAAGGATGTGGTGATGGTTGGCAGTTGCCAGCTGAGTCCATAGCCAGCGATGTTCAAGAAGAACTGCGACGCTGTGAAGCCAACGATCTTTGGGTCTTTTAGAGATGCAATGATTTCCTTCATGTCAAATGCGGCATCACTAGTTCGCGGTGCATTGTCGGAGAGGCGCAGTTCCAGGTACTCTTGCTCTTCGGGAGTAAGCCAGCTTGATGATCTGGAGGACTTGGGATAATCGGGGAGGACGAAGTAGATGACCGCGGAGAACAAGATGGTGACAACTCCTTCTAACAGAAACACCCTGTGATATTGTTAGATGGTGAATTTTCTTGGAATTGGGTTTGAACGAGCTTACCATCGCCAAGCGCTCAGGCCTCCAACACCATTCATATACGATATGCCGTACGTGAGCAGACTTCCAATAATACCGGAGAAGTTCTGGAACGCAAACATCCACATGATTGGCTTTCCATACTCGTCACTGCGATACCAACTGCACATTTGAGCAGCAAGACCGGGAAAGAAGCCAGCCTCCATAGCTCCAAGTAGGAAACGAAGAGCATAGAAGCCCCCTCTGTTTTGAATTGCTGCATGGCATGCTACCACTATCCCCCACGTGAAGAAGATTCGCGTCTGAAATTTCCGAGGTGTAAACTTCTTTAACAAGAGATTGCTTGGAATCTCAAAGATGACATAGCTGATCTGAATGCAATGTTAGCTAGTTCCAAGGAGAGGCTATGGTTCAGGATTGACGAACATAGTAGACAGTCTGCACCCAGTTGTATTGGTCGGCTGTCATATTGAGCTCGGTCAAAACATTTCGAGATTCACCAACTTGCAAAACTTTGATGGATGCAGCGTTAGAGAAATCGATTTGTTTGATGAGGTACATGAAGCCCATCAGAGGCAGAAACCTCCAGTCGACCTTTCGCATGATACGGTGGTCATCTTCAGCGCTGAAGCGAGACAGAAATTCTCGGCGATAGGTTTCAGCATCATCCGCATGAATTGAAAGTGTAGCTTCTCCTTTGTTTGCTGAATCCTCCTGGGGAGAATCGGTCGAGTTGATCGATGTTGTGGCCATGATCGATCCGTTGAGCTGAGCGGACTACTTTATGGCAGGGTAACTCATCTTAGACCTGACTTGGGATGATCCGGATATAAGACCTATCATAAAAGTCACAACGTTTGAACGTCGGAAGCATAGATCCGATGAATTACCAACACCTTCAAAGATATCTATAACGCCACGTGCTAGTCTATTGCGTTATCAGCTCAAGGATCAGTATCCCAGTATTCTTCACCTAGCCAATCGCCCTGCTAACTCATACATGGGAACTTGTGGCACCTTTTCGCTATGAGTTTCCTTCCTCATGATTAATGCACGAAACTGTTTTCTTACAGAAATGAGTCAGGAGTGGGTTTATTCCCGCTCAAAAGTCGCACATCATCGTTGCCAAGATGGTGCGATAATAATGCTTAGCCCAATTTTTACTTAACGATCATGTTAAAACAAGGCTCTGGACTGTCCCAGTATGGCGGTCTTGGTAAGGGCTGAGATAGACGACCCAATCGAGTTACACCCTCGACATGGCGGAACCACCAAAGAAGCGCATTGTCCTCAATGCCTTTGATATGTTCACTGTTGGACATATGTCTTTTGGCCAATGGCGCAATCCTACTGATAAGTCAGCGACGAAACGACGTGATCTTTCCTACTGGACCAATCTGGCACAGTTGCTTGAGAAGGGAGACTTTAATGCTCTTTTCCTGGCAGACACTTTTGGCTGGTGTGATGTCTACAATGGAGACGCTGAGGCATGCGTTCGCACGGGAACACAGTTTCCGATGGGAGATCCAGTCATTCCTGTGACGGCCATGGCGACTGTTACCAAGAACTTGGGATTTGCCATCACCTCGTCGACCTCATTCGATAGCCCTTATGTTCTAGCTAGAAGGTTTTCAACACTTGATCACCTCACCGGGGGCCGGTTTGGTTGGAATATAGTGACCAGTTGGAAGGCATCAGGATTCAAAGCTGTCAGTGTAATTCTACAAGCCCTCTTCTACAGTGACTTCTGACCTTCAGCTTAGATCGGCATTGAGCCACCTGAGCACGATAAGCGATATGAGATTGCTGATGAATTCATGTCAGTTGTTTACAAGTAAGTTAAGGAATCAACGGTTCTCAATAGTTCTTGAAGCATATGCTGACCGCCGAATAGGCTATGGGAAGGCTCCTGGGCAGATGATGCTTTAGTAGAGGATAAGGAGAAAGAGATCTACGCCGACTACAACAAGATCCATTCAATCCACCACGAGGGCAAGTACTTTACTGTAGATGCCCCTCATATTCTCGACCCCAGTCCTCAGCGAACCCCTTTTCTCTTTCAAGCAGGGACCTCCCCGTAAGTGCATCTTAATGGTCTCCTCAAAGCTCTCGATGCTAACCCTAACAGTGCCGGGATAGACTTTGGAGCGAGACACGCTGAAGGCATCTTTGTCGTCGGATTTGCTCCAGAAATAGTTGCACCTCGTGTAAAAGCCATTAGAGACAAAGCTATCGAAGTAGGGCGAGATCCAGACTCTATCAAAGTGTTTGCATCCATCACACCCATCATCGGACACACTCGCGAAGAGGCGCAGGAGAAATACCACGAGGCTCGCAAGTATGCTAGCGAGGAAGGTGGCCTGGTGTACTGGTGCGGAAACACTCATATCGACCTAAGCAAGTTCGGTCCCGATGATGAGGTCACGCCTGAACACGTTGGTGTATCCCAAAGCCGCATCGAGTCTCACCTGGCGATCCTATCTTACCGGGGCGAAGACGTGCCCAAATGGACTCCTCGAAACATTGGTAAAGCTGTTGCATTGGGTGCTTCGGGGCCAGTTCCCGTCGGAACACCTGAGGATATTGCTGATGAGATGGAAAGATGGATCAAGGTTGCTGATATTGATGGCTTCAATGTTGGGCATATTACCACTCCGGGAACGTGGGAAGATGTTGTCGAACTGCTGGTTCCTGAATTGAGGAGAAGAGGAATCTATGCACCCAAGGGTGAATCGGGCACCATGAGGGAGAGATTTTATGGCCAAGGGCAAACTAGGTTGAAAGATGACCATGCTGGGTCTAAGTATAAGTGGAAAGCTACCACTATAGAAGGTGAGGACAATAAATAGGTTGTTATATCGGTTGTATCGAAGAATAACATACTTTCTGGTCTTGACTAAGGCGATAGCTCTATTCTTTCTGTCCAGTCCGTCGGTCTCCCGACAGTGACTATAGCTCTCTTCTTGGCCAAATCCATATTGATATTGAATAAAGTTGCATTTCCCTGTCCAGGCCCAACTTGGGCGCGGTTGATTGATGTTGGATAGCCTTGTTCATCCTGGAACAAGTCAAAGAAGGAAGAATGATCGATTGTTGAAGAAGCCGTTTTCTCACCGAGCAGCTCAGAGATTCGCTTTACACGGTCTTTGGAATCCGGCAGCCAACCAGGTTCATCGACCTCAGGATGTTCAAGTAGTAAGTGATTAGTATGAACGAGCGTCCCGTTATTGTCGAAGTTAATCTCCTTGATTCCTATACTCGTGCACTCCAGGCCTATAGCTTCGGATGGATCTGAGACTAGGATGTGACCACTTCCTGCTGTTCCTTTTTCGTATAGTTTATTCGCTGCTGCTCGGGCAGATGTCGACTCGAGAGCTGTTCGTAAGGCGAGGTGGATTGGAAGTTTGGTTCTGTCAACGCCACGGGCTCGAATGGCATTTAGCAATGTGCCCACGCCATTAGAGTTGATACCGATCTTTCCGATAACACCTCCTTCGGTGACCATTGAAATATTGGGTAGATCCGTCCCAGGTTGCGAAATATGACAGATGAAGAGATTTGGCGCCTGTTGTAGCTGCCAGTCCCAGTTTTGGGCCAACAACACTTGGCCGTTTGGCTGACGGTAAGCAGCGCTTGTGCAGCCATCTGTTTGGATGGGCGTGCTGGGGACGCTCGTGTAGAGACTGAAGGTGATCTCCGTACGGACGTTGAGGGCGACGATATCAACCAAGTCAACGCCTGCGCCGTCGGCTAAACCCTGAAGCTCCTCCACGTGGCGTGGAGATAGCTTCTTCAGGGGTTCAATGTACTCTTTGGCCTCTTGGCGCACGGCTTCCCAGTTCATGGAACACGTCTTTTGGAAGAGGTCTTCGTAGAATACCAGAGACCCCGCTACTTGATCTTTTGCTGCGGTGCCATGTTGGTGGCCGATCTATATGCATCTTCATTAGTATTGGTCTTTGGGTTGTTTATCTAGTTGATTCATACCTCGTAGGGTGTACCAGAGCAGTGTACCTCGAGCATGATGATATGTTCTTATAAAAGAATAAGTATGAGGACAAATGTGAAATCATCACACACCTACCCCAACTCTATTTTTATATAGGCAGTCGAATAGCGTATCAACTCGATCAAGAGTGGGGGCCTAGTTGAGACTGCACATTCGCTACAAAGCTATCTTGACGAATCAATGGTTGTTTGTCATTAATAATCCTATCGCAACATTATGTGGTGATTGACGTGATGATATCCCTAACCACCAAGCGGGGTCTCTATATCTGAATTGCCTTTTTTCTTGGCGGTTTTGGCAGAACATTTTGAACAGAAAATTGGTTGGGTTTCTTATTGAAACCTGTAAGATGTCGAATATGAGCTTCTTCATTTTATGAGGAAAATAGAGACATTCTCTAGTCACTTACCACTAGTACGCTTTGTGCAATAACAGGATGCGATAACAACTCATTTTACGTCTCTGTTGATTCTGAATGTTTCAGATCCGGCGAAGCATCTAAAATGTCGTGTTGGTATTTTTGAGCTTCTTATCGAGGTTAGAGATATGAAAGGTAGATGTGGTAGAAATATCAAAGGTTCGGAAGATAACAGCCGAGTTGAATCGGCCCCGGCCCCGAAGACTCAGGATCTTGGGTGGACACCTTCAGAGGGAAAAGAAAAAAACCCTGATTGGAGGCCAGAATAATCCGCTGCTAATCACCGGCAAATACCTCCGAAATCGAGGTGTGAAATCTCGCTCTGCACAACTGGTGCTGGCTAAACCTCCTCTGCCAGACCCGAAGCGTCACGAAATGGGAGATTCACCGCATATAAGCGACCAAATTGGCAGCTTCAACCTGTCTTCCATCTACTCTGCTGATCCTGCTTACACTCCGCTTCTCTACCGGCTTCGCGAAGAGACCTTTCCGAACCGGACTGCTCAGGTCCGACATGGCTCGTACCTAAGACGGTTCACCCGGGATACTTCCCTCGACATCGCGGCTGCGCTCAACGAAAACTCTGGAGTTGATCTCAACAAGTTCATGCACCGCTATGGGCTGACTGGTTGTGTCGTTGTTCAGAATGGAGCTATTCGGCTCGAGGAGTATAGGCATGGGAATTCGCGAGCCTCCCGCAACGATGTGCAGTCTGTCACAAAGTCGGTGGTTTCTACAGCACTGGCTATTGCTCAACAAGAGGGAAAACTGTCCGTCAATGACCCTGTATCTCGCCACGTGGAAGAACTAAAAGGAACTGCTTGGGCAGACGTGCCACTGCTGGCCCTTTCCAGCATGTCCTCAGGCGTAGTTGAGCAGTCAGAAGAGGAACGACCTGCCGACGTCCCCAATCCTATGTACGCAACCGAGCTCTACCCACAAACGGATCCTGATGCTGTCCTCAATTGGCTCAAGACAGCCAGAAAAGTGGCCGAGCCATGGGAGGAATTTCATTATTACAACCCCAACTATTACGTGCTATCAACCGCTATCTCTCGAGCGACCAAGGAGCCTCTTGAGGAGTACATTTCTCGCACGATATGGGAGCCTGCTGGCATGCAGTACGACGGGTACATACGAACAACCGCTGCTGGTCACGTTGACGGCCATGGGGGTCTGTCAGTCACCTTGACTGACATGGCGCGTTTCGGATGCTTCATTCTGGATGGGTTTAGAGAAGAAGGCAAAGGCCCCAAAGTCCCCCCTGGCTGGTTTCAAGACATCTCTGCAGCCAGGTACAGCGTTGGAGCGAGGGCTCTTCACCCCGACAACTTTGTCTCAAACTTTGGTTATGAGAGCGGCTGGTGGACAACTGCCAGAGGAGGTAAGGAGTACAATATGGGAGACGATGGTGTATTTGCGGCTATGGGCATGTATGGCCAGTCTATCTATATCGTGCCGAAGCTGGATGCCGTGATTGCGATTCAGTCTGGATATCCGGAGCATGATTTGGACCTATTTAGTAGAAATGCGGAACTTGCAACTGCTATCTTGAGGGTTTTGAGATGATACAATAGCCATAAGGCTCAATAGAGAATATAACTTTATTTTCCCACTTTATCGGAGATGGATTCAAAGATTTGTATATAAAAGACCCTCCCGTCACTGCTAGACACTTTGAAATATTGTACTAGTAGTGGATAGACTTGGGAGATGGCAGCTGGATTGTTTAATAGAGAACCACTGTGAAATTACAGAATAATGATTGGGCCTATATCGGAGTGAAATTCTCGATGGGTAAACTAAATGACAAAGGGAATAAAACGAGCAGATCTCGCGTGCCATTTCTCCCACTCTTGGCCAAATGCTTGCCTCAGCATCCGCTCCTCCTCACGCACTCTTGTCCAGATGCCGAGCAGTACAATTGATGCACCCACAGGAAGCAAGCCTAGCACCCACAACCGGAACGTGTCATACCACTCTGGCGGAACCCAGCAACTAATAGCCCCATCCAGCCTGCCAAACAAAACGGCATTAGATATCATGAGGATAAGAAGGCCAGTGTAACTAGGGTGCTGAACATAGTGATATATGCCCGTAGTTTTCAACTTATCCGGCTCCTTCAATGCAAAGGTGAAGTTCTTCCCCAGTGATGCATATGGAACAAGACGGAGCGGGACACCGGCGCAGATTATCAGAGCCAGGGGTATTGCTGTTGCTGCAGACCATGTTATGAGGTCGGTATTCAACCCATTTTCTACACCGTTGCGGATAAGAGAAGCTGGGATGTCGGGGTAGCGAAAGGCCAGGCTAGCAGTGTGCAGCGCCAGTAGTCCAATAGGAGCTAGTCCTATCTTTGTGGAGTGTCTATTCGTCAGAAATAGCCCGCGGACAGAGTCGCCGGTTGGTGGTGCTGCATGCTCGCTTGGATTGGGCGGAGAACAGGCGAGGTAAGTCCCGTAGGTGGAACCTAGCATTGCAGCTGCTAGGGCAGCCTGGGATAGGGATGCTGGAAGAGACATTATTGTGCTGTACTGTAAGATGATGCGTTGACTTTATGCTTTGATCTGTTTTCATATTTCGACAAATAATGGACGTGTAGTTCATGCCGAAGAGGAGACGGGATAACAATGACGATTATCATAACCATGGCTGGGGCTAAAACAAGCGAGGTGAAGCTAACTTGTTCCCTCACGTGACAGGACATGACAATGACGAAAAGCTTTCAGTTCATCTTGTACATTTAGTGAAACATGGGCTATTGACGTGTTTTGGTTCATAATTTGATAGTAGTTGACTAGAAATTGACAGTGGATATATAATGAATGTTTTTCTGTGCACGGGTTTTACTTGTCAGTTTTGCCAAGAGAATGTAGGAATAACCGTTATATGCAATGCCTGGTAGAAAGCTTCTAGAAAGAGGAGTAATGGAGGCCTCAGCTACAGTAGCTTCACTATGATTACAGTAGGTACGGCAAGGTACGGTACGGTACGGTACTCTCTGTACAGTGATCTGCCTGAACCCACGTGCGATTCACATGCTCAACAAAATCGGATCTACTAAGAACCCGTCCACCGGTGGCTGCTCAGCTTGCTGTAAACAAGCTAAGGGGTGAAGATCTGCTCTAGAAGCCAAACTTCTGAGACGATTCTCCACTTGGGCTCGCAGAGGCGCAACTGCCTGTGGCGACTGTTGCATAATGGCCCAGTCCAGACCCTGACAGTTGAACCTTAGCATCAGCCTCCCGGTCTTCGGCGCTCACCCTCGGTGGCAAACCCTACGAATCAGCCAGCGCGATAACAGACCTAACGTTAGCTGTTGTAGCCGCTGAGGAAAAAACGGAAACTCTGCATAGAGATAGATGCTCAGGCCCGAGGAATCTCAAGATTGAATTGACCTGTCAATCACGCGCTCGCTCAACCCAGCTCGGCTTTGAGTTGATGAATGCGGCGGCGTCAGCACTACAGAGTCAACGAGTTTGTCTAGATGCTGGATGCTGACTGCTGACTGCTGACTGCTGAGAATGGCAAGCCCAGCATGTGTCAAGGTCCCCAGGAAAACCCTCGTTTCTGAAGCAACTCGGGAGCGAGAGACCTTTAGGTACGCGACACAGACACAGTCCCTATCAACAACATGTTCTCTCCGAGAACACATGCAATTGGACCCAGAACCAACTCTAACTCACTGCACCAGATTTGACGACTCCCTCTTTGCCAACGTCCGCTTCAACAACTCCGGATGTGGGGTCCCCAGTACCGAGCTCTTCACCTGCCCAGATGTCATCCTCACAGCACTTGCCCGACTGGCAGCCTGCGAGACTGGCGCAGCGCGCGCCATGATCTCGTTGTTTGACCAGACTCATCAGTACGTCATCGCAGAGGCTTCAGCAACGACTCCACTGATCCCAGCCTTGGGACAGGATGGCCATCAAGAGATCCTCTGGCACTGTGGTACGGCCATTCCACGCTCACACGGCACCTGTGAGCGCACCTTGTGCTCTGACGATCCCGTTCCCGTTTCCCCTCATCAAGGTGGATATCAAGCTGGTCCGAGATTGCCCGTCATTGTCGTTGACGATGTCACCACCCATCCTGATTATGCATCCAAACCCTACTGCCGACCCGGAGGCGCTGCAAGGTTTTACGCTGCCGTCCCAATTCGCACAGACCGAGGTGTCAACATTGGTGTCGTCTGCGTGATTGACACTAAACCTGCACTACTGTGGGAAGACCGGCACTCGAGGCTGATGCGAGAGCTTTCGAGAGCCATTACGGAGCACCTTGAGACTATGAGCCTCAGGAGTAGTCAGAGGCGCAGCGAGAGGAAGAGCAGGGGCTTGACTAGTTTTGTCGAAGGCAACACAGCGACTCCTGTAGGTCTTAGCCTATTCGATCATGGCGAGCACGAGACAACACGGGACGACAATGGTACGTTGAAAAATCAGCACACTGAAGATTTACAAAAGGCAGTGGGAGTTATGGCTATTACGGAACCCACAACCTCCAACGCCAACTTCGAGGAAGTACTCACTTCTCACGACAAAGAGACATCGGACAGTCAGATTGCTTCCCATGAACCTACAGCTAAGCCGAAACCCACCCAGGAATTAAGCCGCGTTCCGGAAACTCCACGACAAATTTTTTCCAAAGCAGCTCGCATCGTCAGAGACTCTCTCGAGACTGACGGGTGCTTATTCTTGAACGCAGACATGCTTGAATTTGCCAGCGCTGGGGCTTCTACCGAGTGGATGGAAGAAGATGTGGCGACTCGACGACATTCGACTTTCAGTCTCAACGGGAGTGAAGACGCCTACACAACTGCTTCCTCCGAAGATCGTCTGCGGCCGTTCTGTCAGGCGCTAGGTTCTTCAGAAACGGGAGGCTTGAACACGCATGAATCTAAACCTCACGTCTCACTCCCACAAGCACTTCTCGCTCGAATGATTCGACGATATCCCAAAGGACATGTGTACAATTTCGATGCCAACGGAAATCTACAGCCTGACGAACTATCTGATAACACGAACCGTCTTGCTTCCCCGAGCGCTATCCAAGAGGGAGTGCCTCCATGCAGTTATCTGCCAAACAGGCAAGACAACAAACTGCGAATACAGCAGAGAGAAGCGAGTATTCTTCTCGAGACATTCCCCGGTGCCCGCAGCATTGCTTTCGTCCCCGTCTGGGACCTGAGGAAGAAGCGATGGTCTGCTGGCGGATTCATCCACACCTTCAACCTGAAACGTGCCTTCACCCTTGACCTCGACCTCAGTTATCTCAGAGCACTTGGAATGCTCGCTGCTGCCGAAGCCTTCAAGTTGGAGACCATGGCTGCGGACAAGTCCAAGACCGATGCTCTAGGCTCACTATCCCATGAGCTGCGGTCACCGCTCCATGGCGCTGTTCTCAGTGTCGAGCTTCTTAACGATACGGACCTCACCATCCCACAACAGAACATTGTCCGTACCATTGAAACGTGTTGTCGAACGCTTTCAGATACCATCGATCACCTCCTCGAATATTCCAAGGTCAACAAGCCAGCACTACAGGAAGCTCCTCGAGAAGGTAAGACGGATGGCTTCACACTCAACAGAGTTTCGTCTTTTGGAATACCTACCAAGCCGTCGAGCAAGGTTATCCAACTCGATGTTCTCGCCGAAGAAGTCCTGGAGAGCGTTTATGCTGGCTTCAACTTTCAGCACGTCTCTCTTACCCAACTATCAAACCAACCACCTCGACGCCCTGGTCACACATATATACGTCGGATGGATACTATGCAGGCTATGGAGGAGCTTCAGACGCCACTACAGAGAAAGGGGAGCGCTGGAAGAAAGATTGGAGACGTTGAAGTTTTTCTCGTCATTGATTCAAGGCCATCATGGGGATTCTACACGCAGCCTGGGCCTGTGCGTCGAATTATCATGAACCTGTTTGGAAACTCGCTCAAATACACCCACAGCGGGATCATCAAGGTTTCACTGGAACAAGCAAGTGCTTTAAGATCTGACGAGAACGACTGTTGGGTGACCATCACCGTCTCAGATACTGGAGTAGGCATAAGCGACGACTTTCTCCAGAACGGACTATTCAAACCGTTTTCACAAGAGAATCATCTATCACCTGGTACAGGTCTTGGATTGAGCTTTGTCAAGCAGATAACAACGCAGTTTGGAGGCCACATCTCTGTCAACAGTCGAGTTGGCGCGGGGACTACTGTAACTGTCAGACTGCCAATGAAGCTTGGAGATGACCGTCACAATGGCGTATCCGAAGTTCGCCAAAGAGAGGAAGAGTTTGAGACGCAAAGAGAGAAACTGCGTGGACTGCGTGTGAAAGTGGTGGACTTTAGCAAGGACGGAGTTACAGGAGGCGGTTCTTCCAACAAAATCATGGAATCTCCGGATCAACTTGTGCAGGATATGTGCAGAGATTGGTTGAACATGCAGGTCAACACTGGGTTCGAGTCGCCGTGTCTGATGCCGGATCTTGCGATATGGTCAGAGGAGGGTTTTGAATGCTCTAATGACCAGCAGGATCCAACGTCGGGCGTTCCTCAAATTGTGCTCTGCGCCAACGCCCTCACTGCGCATCAGTATGCCTCTGGTACCAAGAAGACGCCGCGACCTGGGATATTTGAGTTTGTCTCTCAGCCGTGAGTATTATCACTCTATCTTTTTGATATTTATAACTAACTAAGCACCCAGGCTTGGTCCCCGAAAGCTTGCAAAGGCCTGTTCTCTTGCTCTGTACCGCTGGACTGTTGCGCAGACGTCTGTTCGCTCCCCAACCACCGCGTCTACGGAACGAGAATTCCTTGACCTCCCTGACGGTGCCCCTAATCTCATAACGAACCCTGGCACGCCATTCCCTCTGAGCTCAGAGGAAACACCAACCCCATCTCAGGATTATTTCAGAACGCCCGAGTTTCTGCTAGTTGACGATAATTTCATCAACCTGAAAATCCTGTCTTCGTATATGAAGAAGCTCAAACAACCTTACCAAACTGCCTCCGACGGTTTGGAAGCAGTCACAGCGTATGAAGCCGACCCAGGCCGCTATGGGTGTGTTTTGATGGATATTTCGATGCCAGTGATGGATGGCTTTGAAGCAACGCGGAGAATACGTGCTTTTGAGTCACAGCAGGGATTGCGGCCTGCTCTGATACTGGCATTGACAGGCTTGGCGTCCGAGGAGGCGCAGAGGGAGGCTACTGTTAGTGGACTGGATCTATTTCTCACCAAGCCGGTGAGATTGAAAGAGTTGGGTCCGATATTGAGAGCGAAAGGTGTGTTGGAGGAGGAGTCGAATCTCGGCTAGTGCCGTACACTTGAGTTATAACTTATAAGAAAACACATGGTATGATGCTGACTGGAAAAAAGGAATATGAAGTAAAATAATGAGCAGAACGAGACAATGAAACTATATTTAATATTATCAGCTAACGGCGTATTAATGTCTGCTAGTGTTTTATGGTAAAATCACAACTTCTGCCGCCAAGCATATTCGACGATATCCTCAGACATGACAATGCAGAAGTAACAGTTTAAGCCTTTGATGAATGCAGAGATCGCGTGCGATGGTGCAATGTACACAGCAGGTTATTTCCGGTAAATTAGCCAACGGGATCAAGCGATTTGGGGTTCCAGTCCATAAGTCACGACACCGATAACCAATGGAATTATAGGTCGAAAGGTTACTATCTTCTTGCGTGATCCAGTCTGAGGAATTGATATAACGCAGATTGTCAGGATAATTCTCGTCGATAATTGCAGACTCTTGATCTCTACCTCTAACATCTTTGTTCTTCTGATTGATTCTTCTAGACCGACCATGGCAAATGTCACAGAGCAGCCCGGGAACCAACAAAGTCCCAAGGGCAAAAAGCAGCTCATTCTCAATGCCTTTGTCATGGATGCACCAGGCCACCTCGCCCCCGGTCTCTGGAATCACCCCCGCAATAAGACAGATCAGTACAAGAAGCTGTCCTTCTGGACCGATCTGGCCCAACTTCTAGACAATGCGGGCTTCCACGCCATGTTTATCGCTGATACGCTTGGTCCGTACGACGTATACAAAGGTCCGGCTAACGTGGTACCAGCCTTGCGCTCAGGAGCACAGTTTCCAGTCAACGACCCGTTGTATCTTGTCCCAGCTCTAGCATCTGCTACCAAGAACCTGATATTTGGAGTCACAGCGAGCTTGACGTATGACAAGCCGTATGCATTGGCGCGAAGACTCTCGACGCTTGATCACTACAGCGAGGGTCGAGTGGCGTGGAATATAGTCACCAGCTATCTGGACAGCGCAGCCCGAAATCATGGCCTTACAGAGCAAATACCTCACGATGAGCGTTATGCCATTGCGCATGAATACCTCGAGGTGTTGTACAAACTCTGGGAGGGCAGCTTCCGGGACGATGCCGTCGTGGCAGACCGTGAGAGCGGCACTTATATTGCCAGCGATGCTGTTCGGCAGATTCACCACAAGGGCAAATACTTCCAGGTACCAGGCCCTCATTTCGTTGAACCATCTCCCCAGCGAACCCCATTCCTATTCCAAGCTGGTGTTTCAGAAGCTGGTAACGGCTTCGGCGGAAAGCACGGCGAGGCTATCTTCGTCGGTGGTCAGACCCCTGAAGGCGTCCGCAAGACGGTGGATAACCTCCGCGGTATCGCAGCCAAAGAGGGAAGAGATCCCAATCATATCAAGATCATCGTAGGGATCAATGTTATTGTAGCTGCAACAGACGAGGCAGCCGAGGCTCAGCGTCAAGAGTATCTCAAGTACGCTGATACAGAGGGCGCGCTGGCTCTCTTTGGAGGCTGGACTGGGATCGACCTGTCAGGCTACCCAGACGATGAGAACTTTGCCCTGACGGACGCTCCTCGGGTTCAATCTATCATCCGAAGATGGTCAGAAACCGTGCCGGGAACAGACAATCTCCCGTGGACTAAGCGCAGAATCGTCGAGTATCTCAGCATCGGCGGTCTAGGCGGGAAGATAGTCGGGGGTCCAACCAAAGTGGCCGACGAGTTGGAACGCTGGGTGGAAGTGTCTGGTGTCGACGGGTTCAACCTAGCTCATACAACCAACCCGGGCACCTTTGAGGACATCATCGAGCACCTGCTGCCGGAGCTGCGTCGTCGTGGCATCTTTAGGACTGGGGTTGAGAAGGAGGGTGCCACGGCCAGAGAGGTATTTATCGGCTCGAAGAGATTACCGGAGGATCATCCGGGGAGCAAGTATAAGTGGCGAGCTGGCCAAGATGCGCCGCCTTTCTTGGCGGAGGATGCTAAGGATATCCCAGTAAAGACAAACTGAGCTTATCTAGCTTATTGAAGGTGTTTGAATGATAAAGTATCCTTATATTACTCAAGATACACAAGACCTGTACCGCTTCATAGTTGAGCATGGTTACATGGCATAGAGGACCTACGGTTGAACATCAAGAGTTCACACACATACAGTGTTGCACTCTATAGTTCAAACCTATTTTATAATTACTCATGCTAACTGATATGAGCTCTCATGCTACACCCTGCTACAGCAAACCAAGCGCATCAAACGTGGCAGCTTGATCATGAGAGGTGAGAATTATATATATTAGGTATCACAGCCTTAAAACACACGCATGGCGAAGCACGCTTCACCAACCCGACATACTACTCCATATCCCTGTACAATCCTTTCACATATCACCAGTTCACAAGTCCCAATCCAGTAGCCCCTCGCTATCGCTAAATGCAACTCCTCAGACAAAAGGATGATAATCAAGACAATAATTTTGCCCAAAACGCCATGCCGCTTCATATCCGTAACCCTTGGTATCTTCAACACGACCTAATAAGCGCCAGACCATACTCTTGCGGTTTTCCTCTCCTGCACTCATTCGGTGTCTGATGTTTCTTTTTTGTTTTTGTATGTATAATGTCTTGTTTTTGATCTTGGTATTCAGGTTATTGAGCCCCTTGACTCCAACCTCGGTGCCTCTCGTCCGGCTTGTGAGATGGGCCTCTTACATCCGAAAAGGGGAATCCTTGTGGCGCTTCACCCAGTACTGTCGTACGCGCGCAGGCATCTTGCAAAAGACCATAGCTTTGCATTCGTTGACAAGCACAGTCTCAGAGAGCCTGACCTGCAGATCCAGGTCTTCGTCGGCAAAGTCGCGGAAGAAGATGTCGAGTGCTTCTTCCTGCCAACGAAGGGTATTCCGGGACCGGACAGCTTCAACAAGCTCCTCCATAACAGGGCCAATGAACATGTTCTGGTTGTCCGTCTGCGAGGGAGACCCGGCACTCGGGCCGTCACGCACAGCAAGAGGTAGCATGGACGAGTTGAGGACAGAAGTGGTGAGAGCACGAGATCCATCGTTGGACGAAGTGCGACGACGTTTGCCGGGAGATTCGGGAGCTGTCTGCCCCATGGGCATTGTGGAAGCGGGCGGCGTAGATTCGAACATGACAGGGGTACCCGAGGCTGGCAGCTGTCGCTTGCGACTCTGAGTAATGGTCTCGTCGGGAGGGGTGAGAGCATTGGCATTTGCTACAGTCGGCGGCCCGCGAGGAGGAATAGAAGTAGATGTCGGTCGTGGCTGTGTTGCCGAGCCCGTAGACGAAGCCGTAGGAGTCTGCGTCAACATGGGCCGCGCGTTGGGACTCTCTAGGCCTGGAGGTCGCGGAAGAGGAGAGTCGCTCTGGAGGTTGAGAATACCCGTGCCTGGCATGTCAGGATCGTCGCTGATGGGACCATCTGTTCGTCTTCGGGGCTTCATTATGCGTTTAGGAGCGCCGCCAGAGCCGATGACATCTGGGTAGAGGACTTCCATAAAGTCTTCGTGGTCGAAAGGCCGGCCGCGCAGAGCCCTAGAAAGAGGTTCTCTCTGGTCAAGCATCAGTAGATGTTCTAACGCGGTCGTTTCATGCATGACGCGGCTGTGGTGGGAAAGCCTCGGTACTCGCTTGAGGGCAATCTCGTCGTTCGCATCGTGATGGTTCAAGGAGTGTTTACCTCAATATGGGCAGCCCACGCCTCTTCGGTAGCAGTCACGCTCCTCGACACTGGATTATACACAAACTCGGGGTCCTCGCGAAGACCTCTCCATAACCGAAAGCGCTTCCTCGCGTTGTCACTCTTATTGATCAGGTGGCTTTTTGCCGGGTAGGCGCCGTGGCTCTCCTGCAAAGCCAGGGCGGCGCGCTCCCAAGCCTCGGCTTTGAAGGACGAGTTCTCGCGGAGACCAAGCTGAACACTCTCACAGAGACTTCGGAAGAAGGTGGCTTCGTATGCGGGAGTCCAGCTGAAGCGCGGCGCTCTTCGATCGCGGTCGACTCGGGCGGGCGGTTGGCCGTCTGGGCCAAGGGCATCGGCGTCATCTTCGGACATTGTGATGAGAAGCTTCCCCCCGGCTGAGAGAAGAATGAGGGAGGATAAAAGCCCCCTCGTGACTTTTGGAGCGAGGCTGGAGCTGAAGCCGAAGCAAACGCTTCAACAGGGTCTTTGTTGGTACAAACACAGTCAAGTCAGTAGGTACTGGCTAGATGTGAATTCTGAGGACTAGCTCGCCCAGTCGGGACTCGGCCGGGCGGTGAGCTTTTGAGTGGGGACAGGAGGTCACCTGGGCCACTGGGAATTTCACAATGCGTTAAACCATCACGTGCGCCCAAGGGAAAGGGAAAGGGCGACCAAAAAAAAAAGGGGGGGGGTTGAGGGGTGGAAAATATACTGATCAATATTACTCTGTATTTAACAGTTAACGTTAAATTGGTGACGTTTCAAGGCCACAGTCAATGATATCATCTTGTCACTTATATAGCCCTGATTGAGAAACTCTCAAAATGCAACTCGCCGGAACATTTGCTCCTTGTTTCTCTTCCAGTCTGACCAAGGGCCGTGGACAGGGATTTGCGGGAGCTGAGGCTCAACTCCCCGAGAAATCTCCTATGACAGGTCTCTCTCCGTTGCAAGGATTATTTATGCTCACGAGTCACCTGCCTAGCCTGCATATGCCCAGATTTTTCTTGGTCTTGACCAAGGATGAAGCTGTGATACGATACACTCACTCATGAATTACAAAAATGTCCCGCTGTTAATTGGAGTAAGCTGCCCAAAGTACCATAGCCGCGGTTGCCGCCCCCGTCTCGATCATCGATTACGTAGATGCATGTTATTTTGGGTCTTGGTAATTTTAACTCCGTTTAGCCGGCCAATAACATCTTTGCGTAATTCATCATCTTCCAATAGAGTACGGGATAGAGCTCATTAAGGACTGAGCTTTGGCTTTATGATGAGATCGAGGCCAAGGGATGCTTCTGGTTAAGTAAAAAGATATGGCATATTGTTCAAGTCCGTAAACTCAACTACGGGTTATTAAGAAAAGTGTCAAAATTATAAGTGATCTAGAAAGACATCAAGGATTGAAAAGAAAGCAACGCCCACACTAGCCAATCTGACACACCCAACGGCAGCGCTCGATACGTAAACTGGGCGTTCTGATGGCAACACTTGTCAGATGTTAGTGTTATTATTCGATTTAAGCATATTTTCTTAGCAAATCGATGGCGTGCTCACCAGGATATGAACTTTCTAGAGAATTAGCGGAGATGGTTGTTTACATGTCATATCAATATTCAGTCTAAACTACCACATGGCTCGACAGGTCGGATCTGAACCGAGACATAAGATCGCCAATACCTCATTGCCAATCTTCTTGTCTGAAAATATTTCTATAGAACCAACGGATGTTTCAAGCTTCATAGGGTCGACTCCATTCCTGATGATTCTGCTAATTCTCGAATCAACGGAGAGGTCACGAAAAGAATTAATAATGGAAACTACTCGCTTCCGTTGACGTCCGTTGCAGCCGGCGCAGTTTTCCCCTACTGGGACGATCTGGTCACTTCCAACGACGGCACTTATGGTATTTCCTAGGGAATATTCTCCGATCAGCCTGGTGTACAGAAGGTGATCATTGATTGGTGTGTCAGGTCGTATGCTACCCGTTCGGAACCTGATGAGACTCCCACTCACTTTCAGACTACCTTCTTCGAGGATTCTCACGCAATAATTCTCTTCTAGTACTTCATCACGGATTTCAAGGGATCCAGGGCAACTGTCGGCCTGCAGAATCTCGATGCTCAGCACTTTCTGCAATACTCGTTCAACCAACAGGATTCTATTATGTATAGGTCACTCATACGTCTTGATACGAGTAATGGCGTGGGATCTTTTAGATCTGGTTCTTTTCAATAATCTTAATTTCCTTTGTCATCATTTCATACGCCCACGCTTCGTCTAGGTCCTCTGAGGACATCCTTTCAAATAGTTCTTTCAATAGCCCATGAGAACCACCCTTGCATAGGAAGGAGTTTATCTATTTATTCGGCTTTGCCTGCCTGTGTGCAATATCACACTCAGGAAACTTAGTCGATTTATGCTTGGATTGATCAACCATGTGCGAGACACCTGTTAAAACAATTTGATATTGATATATACTCCTCGACCATCTGCTAAGGCCACTTGTGGATTTCAAGCACGACAACCCAAGACAGCACGCCGAATGGGCCTACAGCCAACAGTCCTATATTGCTACACTCCAATGGTGGTGTTTTATTACGCTCAGCAGAGCGATTGTGTTGGCTGATGCCTACGCGTACATAATTATCAAAAATTCAAACTACGGTACCAGATTGTAGTCCTCCTAGTAGACCAAGACAATCCCTAAAAGAATCGCGCCGACCGGCCGGGTCCCAATGATGATTAAACAGCCGCAAGAATCAAGTCCGAATACCCGCAACAAATCAGACATGCCTTTTCCAGATAGATAAAAATATATCGTGATACAGATCCAGTACACCCGAAAAGCGAAAGAAATAAGAAAACTCCAAACATGGTCAAACTACCATAACGTCGTTTAAACATAAAACCATCTCTATACGTATACCGCCTATATGGAGTGAAAGGATAAACGAAAGGCTATGTTGAGCTTTGAATGAAATCCAAGTTGAGGCTCCTCCAATCCCACAACTGCGAAAAGTCTCCGAGATCGACGTCGGTGATGTTTCCAAGGCCATAGTCCACGTTGAGATCGTGGGGTTGGTAGTCGACGTAGCCGTGAGGCACCATGCCAGCCTCGTTACGGTCGGTTTGTGGCATTGCATATAGTCCGCCACCTTGAACAATACCATCGATACCGGCGCTTGGTGATGGTACTTGCGTGGGAGCGCGGCCTGACACAGCCCCGACGTTGTAAGGAACCTGGGGCTTCTGGTAGCTTTCGGCAGGCACCTGAGCGTTGGCAACGTATCCGGTGTTTTCGTGGGTGTCGTGGAGAGAGTAGTTACTCTGGGGTGTCGATCCCGCACCTGCACCTTCAGAACTGGCGTAATAGCTCGGCGAACTTTCTTGTGATTCTTGTTCTTGGTGGTGTGCGTTGGGGTCCGGATGGTCGTGGCTGGGGTTGCTGATCGGTGCTGCCGCTGGTGCCACCTCGGGCGCTTGCACCACTCGCTGCTTCTTGCGAATATTCTCGCGTGGGGGTGCTGATTGTCTAGGCATTTTCCGTGCCATCTTTACGAGAATGTCATGAGACGTCTTCGCAGTTTTCGATATAGCTTTGAGTCGTTTCAGCAATCTGATGGAATTGTCCACCGCATCTATGATTTCGTCTCTTTTAGGAATAGTATTGTCTTCGTCTTTGATAACAGCGGTGGAGAGAACGGCTGCCGTATCGAAAAGAGAAAAGATGATGAAGTGGAACCTGCCGTCTCGGTGTGAAACATGATTAGCCCAGCGGGTAGTAGTATCCAAGTTCCTGAGAGAGTAATAGACAGCATCTGCTCGGACTGCCAGTATATCCTCGGGACAGTTTTTCTTATAAACCTGCGCCATGAACGAACGCATGGGGTTCAGAATCATAAGATATGCCATGGTATGGATGTAAAACCGATGGAAGACAATCCAACTGTGTTTGTGGTCCTTCGAGGTGTCGGGGTTGTCGACGTCGTAAACTGCAGGGAAACTACGAATCCATTCTTCGAGCGCGCCTTTATACTCTTGTACATCACTTGCTGAGGTGATGTTTTTGGGGGTACCCCATCGCCGAGCGAGTTCAGTGACTAGCTCTGATTGAAGTTTCATATGCAAGAGCGGCGAGGGGGAGAAGTCTTCGAGCGTCAGACTCGGTGGCTCCACATTGATATCGCTGTGGTCAATAATCGTTGGCCGACCTAGACCAGAAGCGAATTGCCTAGACGCTGATTAGCATCTCAGTCAAATGAATCGGAAATAGTCCAGCTTACCAGTCCCAGCAGTCTAGGATACACCACACTCTTCGTCGCATTTCACGTTCAAATTCAGACAGACCATCAGCAATAGCAGTTCGGTGAAGACCTAGGATGCAGGGTTAATATCAATAGTGTTTTGAAGGAAGTAAGGCCACTCACCCAACTCATGCGCCTCCCGAACAGCAGCACCGATAACATGCCAGGCTTCGACAAACCGTGCCTCAGCCTTGTACCAATAGATGGAGTGAAGCATCCATTGAATATTGAGAAGATGGCAATGACCAAGGGGGATCACTCTTCCAAGGTCTGTGGCGGCTTGATGATAGTCTACGGTTAGCTTGTCGGCAGGCTCAGATAACTCAACCTCTACAATGGGCTTTATCTCAACGTCCAGATGCTGTGTGGCACAGGCGCAAACCATGACCAGAAGGATGGTCCACTGCAGTGAGATAGATTGATTGCGAGATCTGCGATCCCACCATGCTTGGTATTCCTGAAGGAAAATGGGCGGATAGATGATGTAATAATGATAGTTGACGTTGCTGAAAAAGCTCTGAACAAGAGCATCTAGGCATGTGTCAGACCCCGGGCTCTTCTCGTCAGATTCTCGGCTTGATCCCAGGAGTTACTCACCCATTTGAGGGCGCGAAGGCAAGACATCGAGGGCATGCTTGAGCTGAGGGCAGGTGCTGGGATGAACCCAAGTCAGCTCACCCAAAGCTTTCTTATCCTTCTGAAAATGAGTCTCAGCGCATCATTCGACAAACTCGAACCCTCTGGAACAGATCCGGGCAAGTTTCCATAACACACCTTGGGGTCAATAGTCAGAGACTCAAGGAGGGGGCCTGGAGCATAACCCATGGCCCCGAGCCCAACATCGTCATCATCTTCATCCGGCTCAGAAGCCTCGGGCTCGCCGTCATCTTCACGGCTACGCGAGCGCTTCTTATCGCTACCTGGCGTAAGGCCATCAGAGGGCGAGCTGGCTGTGTTGCCCTGGATGAAGCGGCATTTGTCGGCGACTTTGCGCTTCTGGCAGTGGTTGCACGGCCATTCTCGATTGCACTGTCGACAGTGAGCATGGGACTAGACGGCCGCACAAGGCGATACAGAGCAGCCCGACATCGTTGCCGAGGCACTCCTGGGAACTACGACGTACCTTTTGCTTCCTGCGATGGCACTCAGCGCAGGCCGAGCGATATAGGCCTGTATGCGTGCTGTTATCCTCCATGTTGAGGTGGAGTTGACGTGTGGAGATCGACAGGGAGCGACGCGAAGACTCCAAGGGGGTCAGGGAAAAACTTTGACGCGTTTGACCGGAATGTCTCTCCAATCGGCCAATTGAAAATCGAGGTAGTCTTGACGCGGATCGATCTAGGCTAGACGGCTAGTGCCGCCCGTTTTGTCTTAGATCGGTGTCGAGTTTCTTTGCTTTTCTCGATCTCCGTCCAAATCTGTAATCTAGAGCGGACTGATTGAATTGTGGTAAAGAAGGATGTTTCGTCATCGGAACCATTCAAAGGAGAGAGAATCCGCTGACATAAATTTCACCAAAAAGTGAACATCGGACCGAGGTTGTCTTCGCTGAGAATGTCATCATACAAAAGGGCCATACTAGCAAACTATATGAAAGCGGAGCCAGTTGTGGCGCCTCAAATGCAGCCAGCCTCGAAGTACACGAACTTACAAAGCCACGTTCGTACCGTTTATGGTTATTCATTCCATATAAGGTACACAAGCTTTCCTGCCGTAGGGGTTCTCGAACGATGATGGGTCTCTTGGCTGGACGCCTTTCCGGCAAGGCTGAATTAGACTCGAACCCCATTCGCCCGGTGTAGTACAAAGAAAGGCCTTGATTATCTGGTAACGGATAGCTATTTCCATGAAGGGTGTTTACAAGAGTGTCTGTGTCATGTATGTTAACCGTGCGGAACGACTGATCTGCTAGATCTAATACCACAAATGTCCGTGTGTCGATATGCATCCGCTGAAATTTGAAAGGATTGCGTCAAAGCTCGTACTTGTGTGGCCAAGCTCAAGCAATGCTACCCGTTGAATAGTAATCAATGTCAGGTATTTGTAATCCTTGAGTTTTGAGTTTGTGGCACAGGCCGTCCGTCGGTAGAGGGAACCTCTAGGCACCCGTTTAAAGGCCTTGACTTATGTCTCAAAGCTACCTAGCTTCTGGTTCAATAGGGTCTAGATGGTTCCAGGGTTTTTCTTTGCGATCTGTTGTTTTATGGATAACTCAATTGGAGAATCGATGCGAAATCAGCATAATTCTTTCCAAACGGAAGCTTTGACCAAATTGAATTGAACAAACCGAGAAATATTGTATATATTTGAGTCTGGCCCGCTCTGGGTTAAATTTGTCTCAAAGGCAGCGAGTGCCCTATCAAATCTAAGACAGTGTAATTCCCCGGCGTGGGAGTTGACGATGAAATAACGATGAAATAATGATTGCAGGCCGATAATCTAGCCGGCAGGACTAAAAAAAACAACAGCACAGCCATACGCACTCGTCGTGAAGATAGAATAATGTTTTTAATAGACTCTGCGACGGTTCAGGGCGCTTGATGTGAAAATCTAAAGGCGAGTATCTCTCGCGACATGGGCCAGAGTGTGTGACAGACGGTGAAAAGCGATGGGAAAGAAGCACTCAAAGATAATATAGTCGAGTCTAGCGAAAGTCAACATCTCAGTCGTAGCATCTGAAATTGTTAATACGCAAGTACAAGCAACCCTTTGGGCGTCAATTTCAATTTCAGCCTCAGTTATTAAGTTCGGTGACAACCAGTCTGTTGATCGCGCTACCCATTAGTTTTCTTCTTTCGCGAACGCCTGTCTAATATCTTTCAAAGACTTGATTTGATTTCCACTCGCATCAAAGTTATCTTCACCCAACCAAGTCTCAAAAGCTTTCTTAACAAGAGGCCACTCGTCGTCGGTGATGCTGAACCATGCCGTATCTCGGCGTCTTCCTTTGAGAATCATGTGCTTCCTATCAAAGGATTACTTCTAGTTCAAGAGGATGAGTATTGTGTTGGGAATACCTGAAAATGCCCTCGAAAACAAAGCCTAGACGTTCGGCAGCCGCAAGACTTGGCTTATTAAGATTATTAGCTTTCCACTCGACTCTCAAATACCCGAGGTTCTCAAATGCGTGCTTGATAATCAAATAAAATGCTTCAGTGGCAGCTCGGGTCTGCTTCAACTGTGAGCCAGAGATAATACTGCCGATTTCGATCCTCCTATGACTTGGCACGATATTGAGGTAGGACATTTGACCGACGGGCTCGGACTTCGGGTCGTCGCGAGGGCCAGAAAGAACAGTGTAGAAAAAAGGATCCTCTGTCTTACTGAAGCCTTCCACAGCTTCTCCCCATTGCCGTTGATCAAGGTATGGCCCTCCGAACATGTACGTCCAGAGGTGACCATTTTCTTCTCCTCCGAGATGTTTCCAGCTCGGCTCAGCATGAGATGGCTCTAGCGGTATAAGAGAGGTGTAGCGTCCATCAAGAGACCCGCGGGAGGGTGACGAGGTGATTCCCGACGGGATAATAGGACCAACTGGTTGTTCACTCATTACTGTGGTGTTTATGTATTGGGAACTAAGTTTGAGTTGCTTATGGAGGTACCTTGGAGTTATAGCAAGAGCTCGGACCCTGGGCCCGAGACCTGACAGCGTTCGGAGTAATTGTCCGAAGGTGACTCAGCCGTTGTATCATAAATACGAAGTGCGATTGCGCCTTCTCGTTGATTTATCCACATTGTGAGTGACATTGATTCGAGATATTTAAATCTCTGAATAGGACATGCATTCTTGCATAGGTTAGTATTGACGCGAATAGATTAATAGTGGTTATTAGCTCGATAAATATCAGCGCACACCTCCGTACCTAAGAAGATTTAGCTGAAACGATTTTACTTACCCAGATATATAGCCTATGCTTCTGCACCATTCGTTCCTGCCATTGTTCTAACGTAGTAAATAAATGCATGCCTCTAATACTGATCTTGCCTTTTTATTAATTATCCAAAAGGAATGACAATTAAAAACTGTTAAGCGAGCTGCTTAACATGTTTCAAATTCACAACTAAAACAGCTTATTTCATGAGAAGCTCGTTAAATAAAGCTGCTGTTCAGCGAAGATGCATTCTGCCTACCTCAAAACAGCCGCACCATTGGAAGTTAAGAGAGTGATTTTTCAAGCATTCTCGGTTCTCGACTACCCTTCTACTCTGCCTTCCACTTATACTGGGCTCCTGGATGATCATCACGCAGCCTAGGACCCAATCCATCTCCAAAATAGTTCTCTCTTGTTGTCGATGCAGCATAGTCATCCCAAAACACACCTCTAGTTCTCAGCTCCGGCAACAAATACTTGATGATGTCCTCGAAATCGCCAGGGTTCACAGCATATGAGATATTGAACCCGTCAATATCAGCTTCGTCAATCCACTTCTGAAGGATATCAGCCACTGTCTTTGGCGACCCGATGGCTCTCGCATGTGCACCTGCAAGTGAAAGTTCCTGAGCGATCCGCCGCTTAGTCCACTTTATACCATCGGTGCCGGGAATAGTGGCTGACCAGCTCGTGATCAGGCTTTGAATACCGCCAAGACCAGCAAACTTGAAGTCTTCGTCGTCATCCCATTTGTCAAGATCAGTGCCGGTCCAGCCTCCAAACAAGGTCAGAGTACCCTCGAGATCGATGTACTTTAGGTAATCCTCATATTTAGCCTGAGCCTTTTCATCGGTCTCGTCGACAATGATCAAAATGCCAGCAATCAGCTTGATTCGGCTTGGGTCTCGGCCTTGCTCGGCAGCCCGCTTTCGAATATCGATAGCTGACTTCTTGACAGCTGATGGTTCCATTCCTGGAACGAACATACACTCGGCATGCTTCGTCGCGAATGTTTTGCCGGCGCTGCTAGCACCAGCTTGGAAAATGAAAGGGGTTCGTTGAATAGACGGTTCAGTTGTCAGAGGCCCAGAAGAGCTAAAGTATTTCCTAAAAAATCGTTAATAATGGTAAATTTCTTTATGTTCCGCGGACGCATACCCTTTATGGTTGATCTCGCGAACCCTGCCTGGAACCGTATACTGCTTTTCATCCCGAACAACAGCATCGTCTCTCCAGGAGCTCTCCCAAAGCTTATACGTCGCCTGGATGAACTCTTCGGCTATCTCATATCTCTCATCGTGAGCAATCTGCGTTGGTAACCCGAGGTTTTTGGCAGAAGTTTCCAGATGACTCGTCACCACATTCCAAGCAACACGCCCCTTGGTCAAGTGATCTAAGGTTGCAAATCTCCTTGCAAGCAAAAAGGGATTCTCATAAGTTGTGGACGCTGTGATACCAAAAGAGAGGTTCTTAGTCACTGCGGCCATAGCAGAAATAGGCAGACTGCCGTGGTTAGCTCAAAGATGATTATACTCAGTGCAAGACACAAGACAAGTAGCTTACAATGCATCGGTGATGGGAAATTGAGCTGCTGATGGCAGACTAGGATCTATGTTGCCGACACCCTTGTAAACTCCATAATGGCTCAGCACATCAGCAAGGAAAAGCCCGTGGAACTTTCCTTTCTCGAGGACCTTGGCTAGATCAATCCAGTACTCAAGGTCTGTGTACTCTGCAGTACGATTGCGTGGATGCCTCCATAACCCTAAATGGATTAATGTGAGAACCATTGGCTCCTTGGCTTTTTCGACAACCTACCTGGTGCTAGATGGGAGGGGGTGCTCATGCTAAACGCATTGAGAATCCATTGCTTTTTTGCTGCAGTATTGTTATCGGTCATTTTGGAAAAGTTGATATTTGTGAGTTAGTTGAGGGGGCCAGAACTGTTTGGAAATAGTGGAAACAAGAGCAGGGTACGATCTCCTCCCCTGTTACCTACATTGAGCGTAGGTAACTTGTAGCACCAGAGTGATGACTACTTTATAACATCAGTTATCTTTGCTTTCAATCTTTTCAAGTCTTCCATCCTTCGAGGTCGGTTGAGGCACAAGTGGGTCTGCAATAAGGCACCATCTCGTCGTGCTTTTCCTTTCAATCACATCATCGCAAGAAAGGATGTCTTTCATCGTGCTACTGCAGGCTTCTTAGTCTTGGCAGCATTCCTTACACAATGCCGGCTTTTCACTGGGCAGAAACGATTGCACCTGGCCATCTGGCTTGCAACATGGAGACGAAAACTATCCAGGTATGCCAGTTTCGAGCTATAACCGGATCTTATTGCCGTCTGACCGGATCCGAACCGTTTGCTAGTCATTGATAGTTTCAAAACGTCAGGGGTTGCCAGTGGAACAGTCTACGAAAGACTCGAATCTTTACTCAAACAGGCCTTGGGAGACGATTGCACCATGGCTCAGGGATTCTGACGCAAGTCGGCAAAGCTGATTCACAGCATGAATGCTAGCCGATAAGCATGAATCGCACGCACATTGCAGCTTGTAGACCAATGAGACGATCAACATATGTTAGATCGGACACTTTATGTGTAAAGCCCGAGAGCAGAATCCGACAAGACGGTTGGCGTTGTACCCCATGAGCACGCAAGAGTCCCTAAACTCTTACCGACCCTGTTAGTTTCATCCTTCGCTTAATCGAAGTCTTTCCAGTGACCATGGTAAGCATAAGTCTAGGATCAAGGAACTAGATTTCCCTCGCAAGTTTATCAGGTTATATAGCTAAACACATTAAAAACCAGGTCCAAACGATTACTCGCAATTCCTACTTTTATAGTCGTGCTTTGCGACCTCGGGTACCGATGCCGGGGCGAATTTGAAGCTTGACGTTTGAGCTTCATAAAGAGTGAAGACCGGGCCCGGCAGTATCACGGCTTTTGTCGATACGTTAAACTTTCGCAACTTCCTTTGCATCTATTTATATCGTCTTGAATCGTTTTCGATGGCTGACACAGTTGTCGAGGCCCCATTGCCACAGGGCGCAGGTTATGGCGTCGTTGTTGGCCTAGGCGTTGCCTTCGCCTTGGGAATGATCTGGGTTACGCATGCTATGAAGAAAGCCTTCAACGAGAACAACAAGTCAACAGAGACGTGAGTAACACCTGACTTATCAGGCACTGTCCCGGTTCTAACAAATTAGCTTCATGGTCGCGAACCGAACTGTCGGGACAGGTTTGACTGCAGCCGCGGTTATCTCGTCGTGGCTCTACAGCACAGCTCTCCTCGGAGCATCACTCCTGACTTACAAGTATGGTCTTGCGCTTGGAGTCTATTGGGGCGCATCAGCTAGTACTATGGTTTGCTTTCTGGCCTTCATCTCTATCGAGGCTAAACGCCGAGCCCCAAATGCCCACACTATGCTAGAGCTAATCCGGGTTCGCTATGGAGCTTTTGCCCATATTCTCTGGATCATCTTTTGTCTTGTTAACAATATTCTGGTCTTTTCGAGCATGCTTCTTGGCGCCAGTACGGCGGTTACATCTCTGACTGGTATGCACGTTCTTGCAAGCACGTACCTTATGCCTGTAAGTTAAACCCTCTAATACAACTGGCCAGCAGTACTGAGAGGTGTGGCAGCTTGGTGTGGCAGTATACACCTACTTCGGTGGACTTCGCGCAACTTTCTTGACCGATTACATCCACACGTTTATCATAATGATCATCTTGGTCTGGCTCACTATCAAGGTCATGGTGTTTAAAGAAATTGGGTCCATGGGCGACTTGTACGATGCAGTAGTAGCTGCAGACGAAAAGAACCCTGTTGCGGGTAACTACAAGGGCTCTCATCTAACCATGAGGAGTAATGAGTGCCTGTACTTTGGTATCCTTCACATCATGTAAGTCGCCATCGCTGTCTTTGAATTTCTCGCTAATCTCTCGGCGACAGCTCCAACTTTGGCGTCGTTATCATGGATACTGGCTTCTGGCAAAAGGTAAGATCTCTTCTACATTTTTTGAGTAATGAACTAACTTGGTGTATATAGGGTTTCTCAGCCGATGTTGCTGCCGCGGTGCCTGGCTATGTCTTAGGCGGAGTAGCCTCATTCAGTGTTCCTTGGACTGTAGGGACAATATTCGGTCTTGCTGCCGTGGCACTCGAGTCTTCGCCATCCTTTCCTACTTATCCTCGTGTAAGAGCAACTGTTGCCTGTATTAAGAGATCGACCCTGACTTGAATTAGATGATGACACCAGAAGAAGTCAATGCAGGCATGCCTTTGATTTATGTCACCACAACAGTTGCAGGAAAAGGTGGCGCTGCTGCTCTTCTCCTCACCATATTCATGGTATAGTCGTCCTCATATCTGCATACGGTTAGAGCTTAGCTAACATAGCGATGCTAGGCTTGCACGTCGATTGCATCCGCCCAGATGATTGCGACCAGCTCTATTCTCTCATTTGACATCTACGGTACATACATCAACAAAAACCCAACAAACGAGCAGCTCATTCGATGGTCTCATATCGGTGTTGTCGCCACCGCATTGATCATCTCGACTTTGGCCACAGCATTCCATGAGGGAGGTGTTGATATGACGTGGCTGCTCTACGCCTTGGGCAACATGGTCAACTCTGGTGTATTTCCCACCTCATTCGCACTCTTGTGGAAGGGCCAGACACGAGCAGCGGCTATTATCTCGCCTATAGTCGGAATGACTTGTGGCATCACAGTCTGGTTGACAACAGCTTATCACTACACTGGCGAAGTTACTATTGCTTCCACAGGACTTACTCTGCCCAACCTGTTCGGCTGCCTCACCTCCTTCTTTCTTCCACTTCCCATAACCTTGGCCATTTCCTTGATACGGCCCCAGAAGTTTGACTGGGTCGTTTTCAACAAGATTGAGAGTGTCAAGCCATCAGAAGAGGATGCTGCAAGATCTGCGCAACCTGAGACGACCACTTCGGTCAGCCCTGAAAAACAACAATGGATGAAGAAGATGAGTCGATGGGCTGCCTTTTGGGCTGCGTTCACCTTCGTTGGTCATATCCTGCTCTGGCCCTTGCCCATGTACGGTGCAAAGATGGTGTTTTCCAAGCAGGTAAGTCATCAACCCAAGGAGTTCGACAACAGTTTGGCTAACTTACAATGCAGTTTTTCTCTGCTTGGATTGTGATAGCCTTCGTTTATCTCTGGTTCACCCTGTTTGTCGGCAATTTTTATCCGCTGATTGACGGCGGCTTTACAAAGATTTGGACAGTCTTACGAGGGCGCAAAGAGAGAAAGGTTACTCAAGGGGAGCCCGAATCCCGGGATTCTGACTCATCGTCGGCCGTTGAGAATAAGAACGTGGGAGTGAGGGTTGTTGATCAGGCATAAGGTCGTAAAAAGGAAAAGAAGGGCAACCAGCTTGACTTGATATGGAAAACAACGATAGGGATACCCATATGGGAACATGATCAAAATACTTAGAAAAAATGTGGTAAAGGGCTCTTCAGACCATTAAGGGTATAACCATCTGAGTTCAGTTAACGTAAAGAGATGGTGTTTAGCTTAGCCTACCAATACCAATGCTTTGCCAAGTTCGAAGTCATCATGCACTTCATGCTGTCTTGGAGCATTCCAGAGCTACTCTCCAGAGCTGGAAAGTGCCCTGTCCAGGGTCTCAAAGGAATTCGACACTGCCAAGCCAACAACCTCCAATCATGTTCAACGCGCTCCATATGACCTGTTAGGGAAACGTCATGTGAAACTGCGCCTCACTTCTTGAGTGCAATATCTGATAATTGTCCTTGAAGTGTACCGTAAGTGAAGTGAGCCACGACTTATTTGAAGGACAACGTACCCCATAAGTGAGGATTGATTTTTTGCTTCTCATAGACTTGATCTGTGACATCTTTCTAACACGATTTTCCTGGGACTTGGGTGGTGATATACAATGTCGGAAAAGAAAGACCTTGCAAACGCTGATGACCAAGCGGTACAGTCCGCACCAACATTAATGGAGCATCCTCCGTCATACGATGTCACTCAACCCCAATCTCAACACGAGGACGATCAACTACATGTCCCCGAAGACTTGCCAACTTTAGTCATCGACGGCGAAAAGATCTACTCAGCATATGCACCCACTCGCACTCTCTATGAGCTCAGCAACCCACCATACGACGCCTCTGCTAAAATCTACGGCATTGAAAAGATACGATACCATGTCGCAGACGCTGACTGCGAACCGAAACTCAGGTCTCGTGTCGATCACATTTACGACATGAGGGATGGCTGTTCAACTTTAACCGGGAGAAACGTCGATCTCGTTGGGAAGACAAGCCGAAAGCGTACTTACCCGAAAGTAGTCATGTCTCGAAGCATAGGAGGCGGTATCAAAGTCGAAGGGCTTCTCAAAGCAGATGCTCCTCTACGAGACCGATTGAACCAAGGGAAGACCAACATTGTTGTGTGGAAAGCCGATTCAGGCCAGGTTGTTGCCATTGAAACTCGACTTCAACGTGACAAGGACAACAACATCCAGGAACTTCCTCGGCTCGCGATCAAGGCTACAATGGATGAGAAGCTGTATGATCTGCTTGTTACTTGTTGGTGTGCACACGTATGGAAGGAAGCTGAGAAGGATTTGAAAACGCCAGTGACTTGGGACAAGTGCAAGTTAATCCCGTTGAGTAATCAAGGCTATGCTGACGTGTTCATAACAGTCAAACGCGTTGCTTCTACCAAGACGGGCAGGGCAGCAGGTTTATATGGCGGTGCTGGTACATCAACTGGATTCTAGAGAGGATTAGAAGTTCGGGAAGATTCTGGCCACATGACAGGACAGAAACGATAAACGTTCTTTCTCAATTCTTACCTAGTGTGCTTGGGACCTCTGTCTTTAACTCATGGTGCTACGAGGTGGCTTCTAGACGGAAGAGTTGGTGTCTAGTGAATACTGATTTCGCTTAATCAACGCTCAGCTGAAATGTTCATTAACGAGCATAGGTAATAAAGATGAAGACTCGTTTCTGCAAGTTCTTCCACATGCATCACAAAATGCAACCCAAGCGGTTCAATTGAACCCTGAATCGGATGTCAAACATTTCTTATCTGTCGCAAGGATGAAACTTGAGCTCCCTAAACAAGAATAGTACATGCATCACGGTTATTAGTATAATTGCCCGTGATTGACAACCCAGGATACGGGGGGCTTCTGCATAAACTCTCCGGTGGAGGACACAATGCCATGACTGCACTCATTTCCACCAAACAAGCTCAGACATAGAGACTCATGTTTTTGCGTAAAACACTTCTTGTCACCTGCCAGGATAGTTTCCGCCTGTTCGCCTACAGCCACCCGCCCATCGACGCGAGAGCCGAAGGGCCTGAACAACGGGAATCATGCCCAAACAAGTGCTGGATCACAGAGTCCGGTGATTCCTAGGTTGATGCTCACCGGAAATGTGCCCCCCTTTAGCGTCTCGTGGCGTGAGCTAGACAAAACAATTTCTCTTGGCGTGTAATTTAAGGGACCCGACTAGGGGCACAGGGCTTCTTAGGCGAGATGAATAAAACGAATGACCGCCCCTAGCTTCAGCTTCAGCTCTGCTCAGCTCAGCTGTTTTGCTCTGTTCTCGATAACTTCGTTCGCGGCTTCTGAATGAAGTTGTAAATGGAGGGCAAAGGGTCCAGTATGGCTCCGACAAGTCGCATCGCCCTCGTTGCGCTGTCTTTCCTCCTTTCAGGCCAATTCGCAGCAGCTAACGTACTTCACCGCCACTCCGTATACCCCGTGACCCCGCATACCTTAATACCATTAACGCATTATTGTAATAACTAACTTTTAATTACTCTATAAAATTTAAATTAAATCTATATTTTTTTATTTTAATAGTAATAGATTCCTAAGCATCGGATTATAAATATAGATTATTATTAGTAGTAGAGGATATCTAAATCATTGGATTAAGGGCTTTGGCGCGAAAATATTTGATTAAGCTGATAATATTAAAAGATTATTACGCCGGAGCCTAGGATATCTATACCGCATATCAGAAAGACTAGTCGCTGACTATTAAGCAAGAGAAAGACCTAGTGAATTATATTATTAAGCGAGAGAAGGCATTCTAGCCTCTTACGAAGCAGGAAATATATAACTTTATAGCGGCTTTATTAGCAGTTAATAGAATAATACCTTATATCGGCAAGAACTAGGTTAATAGGTTTATTATATATAATCTAGCTATAGAAATAAAGCTATTATGAGTTATAGATATTATAAGGAAGTGCTATATAATAAAGGAGTCCCTTATAGACTATTATAACGGCCTCTAATAGGTCTACAAGTTAAAATTAATAATAATACCATATAAATATAATATCGACGAGATTGGCGTATAGCTAGGTAAGACTAATAGTAGCATAGTAGCTAGTACAGTTATAATAGCCTCATTAGAGAGAATAAAATCTAATAATTTAACCTAGGCCTCTATCTTAGAGAGCATATCTACTAATAGCCACCGCCTAATACCCTATATTATCTTTATTAGCAAAAACCTCTAAGAACAGTGGTTTCCTAAGGCTTTTCCCACCTAGAAGTACATAGTAAGTCCCATAGGCTAGTCTAACGCTAATATATTTATTAAATAGTTTATAAAGGTATTCCTACCAGAGACTAAGCCAGATAATGCTGCTTAATAGAGACTATTAGTATTAAACTAGTATAAATTATATATAATAGCAGAATTAATAAAAAAGGCTTGGTTATATAAGGTTTGGCTCTCTTAGCTGCCCTTATATTTATTATATATTACTTAGCCACTTAATATTACTATATTCGGGCCATTAAAGGTCTATTATCGCTAAAGGACCCGCTATTAAGCTTTATACGAAGCAACATTACTACACTAGCAATAACTATTCCTATAAGCTTATAAGTAGGCTTTATTAAAAGCCCTGACTTATAGGAATATTATAAGTGGCTTCTTGGCCATAAGGCTTAACCTAATTAATATAAAAAGGGCGATAAAAGTATTAAAGCCTAAAGAGAAGAAAAGGAAGCACTTTAATAGTCCTATAACACTAAGGAAGCGCCGAGTAATTACTAATATAATCTAGAGTATACCCCAAGGAAGTCAAGATATTAAAAAATAGCTAGACAAAGCTTATAATAAAAGGGATCTATTAATCTATAACTTTAATTATATATTAAAGAAGGTAATAAAGACTATTAACTAGAAAAATAGTTAGATATAATGCCTTAAAGAGAAAAAGGCTATACTAAAAGCTTTAGCGGTAATAAAAGAGCCTACTAGCCGAGTCACTATTTAATTTGACCCTAATAAGGCTTTTCTAGAAGCTTATTAAATTATTATAGCAA
>JABCKB010000907.1:0-10805 GCA_013184455.1 Fusarium continuum | reverse complement strand
TTTAAACCCGCTACGCTTAATTATAGCTTCATAGCAAACATTCTTCAGCTTATGCGCCATCAGATTTCGGTAGGCGAGTCAGCGGTGAGGATGTAGATCCGTTGTGGCTGAGCACGATGCGCCCCTTAACGTAGATCTCTTTGAGGACTAAAGATGGCTATGCTTGAATAATCGTTAATTTCCGCGTTGTCATCCGTAACTTTGCCACAGCAGCACAGGTTATAATTAGTCCTCTGCTTCAACGAGATGACGTTAAATCCTATGCTGGGGACTGACTTATTGTGGCTAGTATACCTTTAATGATATTTACTACTCTGGAGGGCTGCAACACTGTACACAGAGTCCTAATTCGAAAGCGCGAAAGATACTGATAGTAACCGCTTATCTTGTGATGGCTTGGTCCAGTGGTTGCATTAATTTTAGCTAGGCTTCAGGTGATCGCCATATTTTGCCTAGTGGTAAGACAGGTAAGTACCTTTGTAATGGTTTAAGGATCAATAAGGGACAAGAATAAAAATAAAACGCTTCAAGAGGTGACGGACCTGAGCTGTCGACTGCCGATACCTTGACTCAACCACAGTACAGAGACATCAACCTTGCTAAATCTCCTTCAAACACAACGCTATTATAGCACATACAAGGTAGACAATCCCCCTCGATGATACGTTATTTTTTTCTGACCGGTATCCCATAATGGGGTTTGAAATGGACCGTGACGCGAACCCGACCATCAGGAACTCAACATTGGAAATCGGATAGGATAACTGAACCCAAGTCTCGCTACGGCAGTGATATAAACTTTATTATGTCGAGGTTCGCCAGCTCGACAAGAAATGTACCTTTGTCGCATTAAGGCGGGAATAGAAACACTTGCCATAAAGGCCTTATCTGATAAGACAACAACTATGCACAATTGTTCAGGCAGGATCTTCTGATAGAGGTCAGTCACAACATATTAAACACATCTAACTCGAATCTGATTCAAGATCGAGTTCCAACATCCTCCGAGGATATTCTAGCCAGAAGTGCCACTCTGGCCTGAGGTAATCCACAATGAGACCCAACAAGTATGCTCCTGTATTCCCGACCTGCCAGAGGTTCTTACCATGATGAAGCAGCAATGCATAATAGCTTAGCAAGACTAAGGCTTCAGGTCGCTTTGCTGCTAGCAAGCTGGTAAACTCCGGAGAAGCCAGCATGGTCCACTGGAAGATCATGCGGTAGCGATTGTTCTGCGCTTCCTCTTCTTCCGACAACATGGCGTCAAATCCGAGCTGCAGGTACTGGATCGCCTCTCGACAGACTGCTTTTTCTTCTTCTCTCAGGTCAACTGAATTGTTGACGAGCTGGATGATCGGCTGACAGTGGCTCCCTGTTGGCTCCTTGGAGGCCTCACCCGAGCTCCAAGATAGAACCGGTGCAAGCTCTGAGTCCAAAAGCAGGGGCCACGCAGAGCGAGCCACATTATATGTACCGCGGTTCATGTCGACACATTGTGTATAGTGGGTGAGAAATCCATCGAGGCCACCTGGGCCACGATTGGTAAACGCGTCGGCGAGGAGGTGATGAGCGAGTATTACGGAGAAGAGGAGGACGGCAACGCAGTTAGACTGATCAACTTCGCGCCTTGTCGAGTTGAAGAGGGAGACGGCGCGTGTCTGCAGACTGACGGCTTGGTGGAGATAATGTTCTGAGCGCTCAGGCTTTAACGCAGCTAGATGACGTGCAGAGAAGGCTAATGCCTGGTGAAGAAGATAAGGAGCGGTGATACTCCTTTTGATGCAGATGTCAAAGGTAGCTTGGAAATCTTCAACCTTGTCACCGAGATTGAACATATCTTTGTCTGTTACGAAGTGGATAAATAGTTCCATATGCTCCATATTGACGACGTTGTCAAACGTTGGCTCCGGGGAGTCAGTGAGGCTACCTTCTGGTGTTGTAGTGGCGCTAGTTGACCTGCGTGGGTCACCGGGACTCAGGAACTGTTCGTCTTGGGGTACAAGGCCGGACGAGGACGACCCGGCAGTCGAAGTCTTGGCTTCGGAGGCAAAGCTGCAGTCGCGCCCTGTCATGGTACAGAGGAGACATACTGGACGGCCCTCATCACACTAGACAATCACGCGTGTTAATCCTGCTTGCGGTATGACACAGGGTGCGGGATGTACCTTGACATGGCGTCGCTTGCTAACGGTTTATTAACGTCAGCTTGTAGCTCAGAGTAGTGAAATCATCCAAAACTCACCACTGCACGCAACCTTTCTTTGATTTTCTATGACTGCGACGAATCATACTGGCCGGAAAGAAAAGTACCTAGATAAAGATGGGGTCTCCCGACAGATTTGGATGTGGAACTCCCCCGTCTCGATATTGAGGAGTAGCAGGATCTTGGTGAGATTGCCTGTGCAAGATGTTACGGAATACGCGTGAGTAAGGAAAAGGAAACTGATGATTTCAGAAGTTTGAAAGGCAGGGTATTATTATCGCCCCAGCTGCAAGCAAGAAGCCCTTGGAGAGTGATCGGCAAAGATCCTTGCTAAGCTAAACCTCACCTAGGGTCAAGCTACACCATTTAAAGTAAGGCCTTTCGATTAATCCCTGCTGGCTACTTAGCTAACACGCGTGTCCAGCAGCCTGGGCCCCTAATACCCCGGCCTATCTCCTGCTCGAAGGCTGAGCTGCCAGGGTAGAGATTTGTGGCTGTTTCATACCCAAATGCGTAATACGCGTGTCAGCAAGGATGGTGGGAAAATGCTGAAGAATATGTTGTAGAAGAAGCCTGGAAGATTGTATAAGATATCTTGTTCGCAATGGTTGAATATCTAGATCATGCCACTTCATCTGAGTTTGATTCTAAGCCTTACTTGACCCGTGACCTTTTCCTTAAGACGCAATCATCTTTCTTCATCGTTCTTATTAAGTCGAAACTCGATACTTACTGTCAAAACAAACTTACCATAAATCACTTTTTTCTCCATCAAAATGCCGACTCTGCAACCTTACATGGATGACGTCTATCTATGGCAGTATCTACCAAGTCTCGCAGGCTCCATCACATTCACTCTCCTTTTCAGCCTCATTACAATTGCCCATGGTTGGCGAATGTATAAGTCGAAACTCTGGTTCTGCTCGCCCTTTTTTGTTGGCGGCGTCTGTAAGTCCCCTCGCTTCCTCTATCTTTCTTAAACCCAGTAACACTTGACTGTAGGCGAAGCATTTGGATATTTCTTCCGAGCTCTAGCCTGGAACGCCACCAGTTCCTTGGGCATCTTCATCATGCAGTCCCTGTTTCTACTGCTACCTCCCGTCTTCTTCGCTGCGACGCTATACATGGTCTACTCCCGCGTTGTCAGGGCTGTCGGCGGAGAAAGCTGCTCTCTTATTTCTGTGCGCTGGACTACTCGACTCTTCGTTCTGGGAGATTTCATCACATTCAACATTCAGGGCAATGGCGGTGGACTATTAGCCAACGTAGATCTGGTCCATATCGGCAACATCATTGTCATCACCGGTCTAATCGCCCAAATTCTGCTCTTCCTTGCCTTTGTGGTCTGCTGTTCCGTCTTCCACAGGCGTTTCCGTGCCTATCTGAAACAGACCAACATCCCAATGCAAGTTCCCTGGCAGACATTTTTCAATATGCTATACTTCACCTCGGTTCTTATTCTTATGCGCAATATTTTTCGGGTCGTCGAGTTTATCATGGACAAGAAAGGGTACCTGCAGCAGAAAGAGTGGCCGACGTTTGTTTTTGACTCTGTCTTAATGCTCTTGGTCATGATCGCCTTCTATATCTGGTACCCCGATAATCTTCAATCTCGTTCGCAACACGTCGCCATCGAACTTGAGCCGAAGCGGACAACTTGTTCTGAGGAACCGAATACTTCGAACTAAGATCTATGCCAGGATACGGTGGGATGAAGAGTTGCCTGTGTTAATACTCCTTTGATGGTATATGGATGTCTAGCAATGACAGAAGTTTGAGGCCTAGATGAGAGGACGGTGTTAGATGCTCGTCTTTGGTAAATAGAAGGAGTTAATTCTGGTCGCATAACCGGATAATAGTTGGGATCATGGTAGAGGATATATATGCAATTGGATAGCGGATGACATAGAAGGCTATTTCTTTCCTATCTTCGTCCAATTTAGAATAAGGCGTGTCGCGATGAATTTAACCAAGTTATTGATAGTACCTGATCGTAGGTAATAACGAGTCCAGAAGCCTTTTCCAAATCACTCCTAAACGACGCATTTTCTCAGCAAGGAAACTGACTTCTCATAACGATTAAACACGAGACTATCCAAATAGGGGGCCACAGGACCTCTTATGCTTCTCCTTCAGGAGGCAAGTCTTTTTGTATAGTCGGTACTGGCCTCATTGTCGTGCATGTCCTCGTATCTGTGTAGCTTGTGTCTGGCCTGGACAAACCCACTCCATGGCATTATTTCCATATCTGCATCGTGCTCAGACTCTTGCCTGATGCATGCTTGATCATTGAGCCGACCGACCAGTAACCATTCCTTGATAACCCTGGATCGTGCGGCCTAATAACACTCAGATATTCAATCCTTCCTCGGTGGAAAATATTTGCTCGTCGTTGTATAAATAGCTTGACGGCTTCCAATCTGCCGCAAGTACTCGCGATCATCAGGGCAGAGCCCAGAGGCCACCTTTAAAATCTATAACGGCCCCCGGCGACAGAAAGTGCTCCATCTTGCCGAGGGCATCTTGTGATGTAGCTCGGCAGAGAGGACTCCACCCTTGTTTGGGAAGCAGGTTGGTCCATCCTTTGAATGCTTCGGAGCCAAACCATCTACGAACATAGTTAAAATGGCTTAGGTCGCTATTGAAGACGTACCTCAACCTCTTGCTGTGCGGGTTGGGATGGTTGGATTAGGCAGTCAAAGATGGTGTACAGTGCAGCCTTGTACAGTAGACAGCCGAAACACGACCACAGAGCTCGTAGCAGTGGTGATCAGGCATAAATACGGCAGACATTCGTGCTCTACTCCGTCGAACCGGACTTAGCTGTTTGCCATAGTCCATTCTAGAGAAAACGGTTTCGGAGTGAGAAGAAACAGTAAAATGCAACACATGAGCGGTTCTTGCTGAGCATAGAACTAATCAAAGACATAGGCAACTCTTCTACTCAGGTACTAGGGCTCCGACGTCAGTCCTAGTATGGCATCCTTGATGCGAAATCGAGCCTTTTAGCTGTAAATAATTCAACCCTACGGCGTCTTTCATGTGTCCCTCCTTTCCACTGACAACTGTGCATTGTTATTTCTATCCAAGTGAGTTTGCGTGTGAAGTGATCCTGAAGGTCTATCCTGGCGCATCTGGCACTGGAACTTGAGGGCTTAAGAAAACCTGTTGGGCCGTCTGTCTACCCAGACCACTCTCTGACGAAGCTATCTCTTTGACAAACCCCGGAAAAGCAACTCATAATGAACCCAATTTTGCCACATAAGGTAAATAATCGTGGTATGACTAGGAATCAACTCGATGGCGGTTTCCCACCCACACGACGAAAGCTGGCACTTGAACGAGCCGGCTACTTTGAGCCCCGGGGGCCTCAAGATGAAACCTCTCGAGTGACACAGACTGCACCTGAAGCAGCGAGGATGCCATTTGCGGTCTGGATCCGAGGGCTCAGCAAATGCATCTTCCAACAGACTTTCTGCACACTGCGCGCATCGTAATATTTCTTCGGTCCCGTTTGGCATATTAGGGTAGAAAGTTGGATCTGCTGGAGGCCATGACGATAATCTAGATAGGAAGTCATCGAGCTTATAATTGGTCGCGTCCCACGAGACACCATCCTCTTGTAAAAGTGCATCTATGGCCACCTTAAGGACTGGTTGTATAGCTTCAACTACTTCCTTAGAAATAACTTGGGTATCTCGCTTCGAAGCAGATGAGAAGGCCGTAAGAGACCTGTTGAATATGCTGAAAAATGCTCTGATCTTGATGTCAGCAAGTCCTATAGCTGATGTCAGTACTAAAGTTCTGTTACGAATTCACTGTTTGAACTCACCGCTAGCAGATGAGTCTCTAGTTATTTCAAAAAGGTGCGAAGCCAAAAGAAGCATGGACTTCCAAACCTCGTAAGCGTCAGACGTTGTGCCGTCTTTGATGCAAGCGTCCAAAGCTAGAGCTAAGGTATCCTTGAATTGGCCAAGAAAGTTGGTTCCGACTTCAAAGATACGTGTGATACGGGCCATGTGCTGTTCCTGGATCTCAGCATCGTAACCCTCGGGAGAGCCAAATTGTATGGATGCGAGGTATCGGCGGCCTACGGGCGACACAGGGATACTGACGCCCCAGTGATGAGCAATGACATAGCAGTCCGGATGCCACTTCTCATTCACTCCGTCGTAGTTTGCTTCAAGGAATTGCTTCAGGATTGGGAATTTGCAGGCACTGCACGTACCCGCACAATGTAGGCAATAGTGCAGCTCGCAGTATATCCCATTATCGTGCTCGTAGTAATTGTCCTGGGCACCAAAAACGGTATCGCACTTTTCGCAGGTGAAGTGCTCAAGATGATAGTTGTGCCCCAGAGCGGTGATATAACTCCCTCTCAGGCTTTTGTTGCACTTGAAACATAGGAGATCTAACCTTCGAAAGTAGTCTGTTTCGCATAGTGGCTTTTGCTGGTTTCCTTCCATCTCTTCGGAGGGGAAGAATTGGCTGGCGACAGGTATTCCGCAGTCCTAGACGCCCATAATGAGTTTGAGACTGCCTGAGATTGGTAGATTGGTACTTACGTCACACGTGAAGCAGTCGAGATGCCACCTCTGGCCTAGAGCCTTCACAAATTGCCCTTCAAAGCCTATAGAGCATTTAAAGCATATTTTCTGGGAGACAAGCTGGTTTGAAATTGGGGTTTGTGAGTTCTCTTCCCTACGGTTTCTTAGACTCTTCAACTTATTGATATACTTTTCTCGTGAAACAGGCTCGTCTCTCGCTGGCGAATCTTTGATTTTGGCGGATGCGTCAGTACTGCTACGTGGTGATGTGGTAGGCTGCAGGGCTCCGGAAAGATTCATCAGGCTCATGCCTTGGCTGACCTCGCGAATTGTGGCAGCGTCAGAATTTTCGATTTCCTCTCCAGCTTGTATATGCGGCCGTTGGCTCTCCGCTTGAGCCCTGACAAACGCTCGTCTGTACACCTGGCTATTGAGCACCAATCCATCAAACTCGAAATCAAGCTCTGACGGAGCGACACCCGACACGGCCTCAACTTCGAAAAAGCTCAGTTTTGAGGCGTCGTTGTCGAAGATCGACTGTGACTCCATTCTGATGCTAGGGTTGTGCGACCGGAGAGATTGGGCCTCTGATGCCGTGGCTTTGATCCTGGATGCATTTTTTCGAATGTTCTTCTGAATATCAGACAAGGTATCGCTGTCTTGAAATTAGTCTTAGTTTATGTCGGATGGGAAATAATACTAACGTTTCTAGAATCTTCAGTAAAAACGCGATAGACGTCTGCTGCCCTCGAAGTGCACCCAAAAGTTCTTTGAGGCGGTCTTGATTCCACATGAACTTAAGCTTAGCCCAGACTCCTGGATTTCTCGATTGGAGATGCCTCGTCTCGGCTTCGAGACAGCTGAAAACGACCATGCATCCAGTAAGGGCCGTCTCAAAAGCCACCCAAACCTCTGTTCTCGATGCCCAAGCCTGCGAGAGGTCGTCACGTCGGAGAATCTTCATTTGTAGCTCAGATAAACCTATACTGATAATAGTTGACTCTGAGCAGATCATTGCGATGACTACTGGCACATCTTCGTAGTTTCCGGCGAGGTCATGCAGCTTTTTGCAGGTTGAGAGACATGTGGCCGTCAATCCGACCTGACAAGTTCATGAGTACCATCTTCTCAGAGATCTAGTGGCAGACTTACCACAGAGGTCGCGATTGATAGCGGATCCATGAGGATCGAGTCCGGTCTTTTTGAAGAAAGGCAGAAAGACTCAAGCTCGACGTAGTAGATTTGTTGTTAAGATGAGAGAATTGAGTGAGGCAGGGAGGGGTTATCAACTTGATAAAAACGAGGCTCTCAGCCAGCGCCTCGAGAGCTGATCTGAACTAAGCCCTCAAGGGTGGTGGGCACAGCCTCAGTAAACAGCCTAAGGTTGAAAAGAGGCAGCCTGGTAAGGTTGATTACTCTCATTTTATCTTGGCATTGACCATGAGGCTGAAAACGGGATTACTACAAAGAAATAGAGGTTATTCCCATAATAAAGCATAGAATAGTAATTTCTAGCGTTTTGCGCCTAAAGGTAACTAAACTATTCCTAAATCCATATTTGATTTGGATCAAGACAGACAGTTTCCTCCAAGCAGGCGTCAAGACAACTCATCGAGATCAGAATCTCAAAAAATAAAGTTATCTAGATGTGAGTAAATGATGGTTCGAAAAATTGAGGATCAGGAAGCAGTCACCGAAATCTGATGCTTACTAGAGGCTTGAGAGATCACCTTGTACGTTCACACGATGAAAATTCATATTATTACAACATCATCATCAGCTCTGGCACGATGTAACTTGCTTCGGTGTGGATTTAATCCTTAGAACCCGTCATGCAGATCTGAGGCAGCTATTAAGATTGAAGACGTAGAGTTGAGCGTGGCTGATTCCGAGCTCAATCACTGGCTCACTCGCATTTTCTGGTCACTTATTGGTCAACTAGCCGGGCATTCACCAGGAGGTTCTTATGCTCCTCTTCCACAATGGATTCATCCTAGTCGACGGCCTGATGTTGTTAATATTTCTCGGAATTAGAATGCCTAACTCCGGGTATTGCAGTGAGCTGTGATGTCAATTTAAATCTTTGATCAAGGCTAGAACGGGTATTTAAAGTTAGGTACTCGACCACATGTCCCCAGTCCTCAGCACATCGCCAAACAACTCCATTACAAAGTACCTATCTTTAGTATATCATCTAGTTATTCACTTATCCAACATGTCTGCACACAAGTCCTATTCCTTCGATCCTTCAAAAGAAATCCCCTCCCTCGCCGGCAAGGTCCTTCTCATCACTGGTGCAAACACGGGTCTTGGCAAAGCCAGTGCTATCGAACTCGCCAAGCACTCTCCTGCTCATATATACTTAACTTCAAGAGATTTGACTAAAGGGAACGCTGCCCTGCAAGAAGCCAAAAGTAAGGCGAGCGAGGGCACCAAGATGTCCCTGCTGCAACTAGACCTCTCGAGTTTTGAGAGCATCAAGACTGCAGCCGCCGAGTTCCTTAAGCGCGAGGCCAGGCTCGATGTTCTCTTGCTTAACGCCGGTGTCATGGGAGCCCCCCCTACCCTGACCAAGAACGGTTACGAGATGCATATGGGGACTAATCATCTCGGACATGCTCTACTACTTAAGCTTCTCAAGCCGGTCCTTGACAAGACACCAGACGCCCGGGTCGTGCACCTCAGCTCTGCTGGGTTTCGTTACGTCGGACCAGCGGGTATTGAGTTCGATGGTCTGAAGTCCGCAACAAGCGAGACATCCTTGCCGTTGAGATACGCGCAGAGTAAGCTTGCTTGCCTCCTCTACGCGAGGGAAGCAGCCAAGCGATATCCCGGATTCAAGAACATTGCCATCAATCCGGGAGAAGTCGACACGGAGCTCTTCTCACGCGAGGCGGGGGATGAGCATATGAAGAACATACAGGCTCATACTTCCGAGGTTGTCGGTCCTATTTCTGAGGGTGTTAAGAATCATCTCTGGGCAGCTACGTATCCTGATATTGAGAATGGCGAATTTTATGAGCCTGTTGGTATTACTGGGGGCTTGGAAGGACACGGGTTGGATGATAAGATGGCTGAGAAGCTTTGGGAGTGGACCGAAGAACAGTTGAAGGACCAGGGTCTGTGATCTCGAGGTGGTGAGAATTTAGAAATATCTATGTACTTGGCTCATTGTACGTAATCTTGCGTTTATATATTTCTCTTTATCTACGCCAGTTATTGAGCACTTGCTGGAGAGCTTCAGTTTTAAATGGCTTCTTAAGAGTCGTACTCATGCCAAATTTGTCCACCATTCTCTTTTTCTCTGCCTCGTTGCTGGTTGCAACTAGCCCTACAATGATAGCAGGCTGGAGATTGTTCTCGCTCTCGTGGCGTCTGATGAGTTGAGCGGCTCGCATACCATTCATAATCGGCATAGAAATATCCAGCAAGATAAGTCGGCATTTTTCAGGATTCGCCTTGTAGATGTCGACAGCCTCTTGCCCATTCCATGCAATCTGGTATTTGAGGCCTAGCCTGTCGAACCTGAGGCTCATGTATTTCATGTTGGTCTTGTTATCGTCGACCAAGAGATACGTGGCGTCTTCAGCTTGGGGCGCAGCTGTTGGTTTTTCTATGGCATGGTCGGTCTGTTGCTTTTCGGTCTCGCTCATCTCGGCTTGTGCGACTAGACAGATGTAGGACTGTCTGGCTTGATTTACTTTGGGCCTGTATCGCAAGGGCTAGCTTTCTCTCCTGGCGAATAGTATGATTTGACTGACAATGCTGAAAATGAAAGAAGAGATGTTCAGTAGGTATGATCGATTTCGGGCGATACGTGACAGATTTTGAAATGATGATGGAGCATCGAGTTGAGCTTTTGTCTCTTTAACTGGGATCAAAAGTTGACTAAGCGTCCGTGGGCCTATAGATATTGTACGTAGCACATTCTGCGTCACTCTCCTGGCCATCCTTTGTTCCGTGGGTCAAGAGTGGAGATTTGAGCTGTAGAATGTATCTCTTTATGTATTGTCCTCCTATGTTAATAGTCTGTTAAGAATTCTCGCACTTTGATT
>JABCKB010000906.1:0-17785 GCA_013184455.1 Fusarium continuum | reverse complement strand
ATATAATGCTTAATTATGTTTTATTCATCTCAAACAAGCTAACAAACTAAACTACTTCGATAGATCGTGCCTGTCTTGCCTGGAAACGAAAATAAGGTCAAAAGTCTAGATATTGCTTAAACCCAGTCAACAACAAATCTAGGCTAAGTGCTTTTGACACAGAGTTTCATTTCCCTGTCCCAAAGTACTAAACTTGATTCTCGACCTTCTGAACAGCACTATCCGCCTCATTGAACGAGTCAATCTGGTAAGAGCTGAACTTGCGTGCAGATACGCCCTTGGCAAAGAGTATATCCAGCTCCTCAAAGGTTCGGTTTCTGGTCTCTGGGAGTCGGAAGTAGCCCCAGACGAAGACCAAAAAGGCTGTGCTTCCCCAGATGAAACCAGTATAGCCTTTGAGATTCCACTTTGTTGGGTTCATAAAGTAAGGCTGCAGGACCCCGGCAATGACACCAGTTATGGCGTATCCGTTGCGAGCTAAGCAGATGGTCTTCTGCCTCAGTCTAGTGGAACCCATCTCAGCAGGGAGAGCCCATCCAAGTTGACCAGCGGACAATTGGAAGACAAATGTCCAGACAAGAGTCAATACGGCTTGGGTCATTGCAACAGTGTTGTTCTCGGTTCGTGTGTTGAGAGCACCAATGACGAACAAAATAGCAGCCATAGTGAACATGCCATACAAGTAAGCTGTGCGTCTTCCGACATAGGGCATGATGCAGATCCAAGAGACCAAGGTTGCAAACAGGGCCATTCCATTTCCGCCGACGTTGAGATGGTATGTCGTGGTCGAGTCGAGGCCGATCTGTTGGAAGAAGTAGGTAGAGTTGTAGGCAAAGTTCAACCCAGAAAGAATCTGACCGGCAAACACGACGATGGCGATCTCAGTTCGTCGCAATTCAAAGCCCTTAAAGCAATCTCGATATGAAGTGCCAACAGAGAGCTGCTCTTCGAGGCTGTTGGTGTAAACGATGAGGCCAAGGGCATCTCTGAGCTCCGCATCGGTGGCACAAGGTCGCAGTCGGCCCAAATTCTTGAGTGCATCATCGTGCCGTCCAACCCGAACAAGATGCCACGGAGTGTCAGGAGCAAAGCAAAGGACGGGGATCAAGACGAGAGGCCAGAACCATTGGAGGGCAAATGGAATCCGATAAGCCCAGGGCGCTGGAGTATTGACCAAACCAGCCATAACACCAGCCGAGATGAGCTGTCCGATGATGAAGCACATGTTGGTCCAGCTAGTCATATAAACTCGGAGAGACATTGGGAGGACTTCCGAGGCATATGCTGGCGCGGTGGTGGCGAAGACGCCCCAGGGAAAGCCGCAGAGGACTTGGCCGACAAGAAGCACCTTGGTGTCGGGTGCGAAAAAGACAATAAAGATGAAGCTGCTGAGAGCAATCAGGGAGCCGATTAGCACTTTAATGTGGCCGTATTTGGTGACGAGATAGCCATTGAGAAGTGTTCCGAAGAACGAACCGACTCCTGCAGCATTACCAAGACCAGCCTGCCAGGGAGCCGAGAGTTGATAGTTATTTGTCTCCTCGTTCCAGTGTCCGTATTTCTTGGCAAAAGCAGGATACGCGTAGAAGTTGGATAGCAGGTTGGTGTCGTATCCTTCCATGATGACGCACATGGAAACGACAAGACACCAAAAAACCGTCCATGGGTATTTCCGGACAGCTTCGAGGGGCGGGAGGTTGTGTTCGGCTTCAGCGGCTAGACGTGCCTGGTCTGTAGTGTCGTGGCCGACAGTCTTTGCGACTGATGCCTCGATATCACAGCTTTCGGCATGGGAAACCGAAGCGTTGAGGGTCTCTTTGCCCATCTTGCTGAGACTGGTTGACGGAGTATGGTTGACTTGTAAGTTGAAAGTAGAGTTGCTGCTGGACTGCTGGAGCTCTGCAGATCATAGCTTGATCGGCGTCGCATCTTTGAGGTTATATACTGGAGCAATTGGCCTCTTCTCGACTACGTTTCCAATCGCTTTGCTTCCTTGTCCCCATGGGGAATCGAGAGCAACCCCATGGGGCGGCAGCGGTTCAGCTTAGGGCAAACCGAACATTACCCCATTTGGGTTAAATCGACAGCTCGTGAGAAAAACCTTAGCACTCGGCCCATTATCACAAGTGTCTCGTTGGGGATTGGTGAACATATAGCTAGTGTGGGTACTGCACCTCTCTCGCTTCAGATGTCGGGCCGAGACATGGAGGGCTTTTCTTGGCCGCAGTTGAAATGACGCAGTGAAGCTATTGCTGATCATCCGACTATATCTCCATTGAGCATTTGATGTCTCCGGCCCCTCCAGCACCATGGCTACTATCCAGCCAAAGCGTGGTCAAGTGTGCGACAACTGCCGATATCGCAAAGTCAAATGCGATCGTGGCCTGCCCTGCAAGAACTGTCACGTCGGAGACCTCCGCTGCCAATATCGCCACAGCATCCGACGAAAGGGCCCCAAGCAAGGCCAAGGCCGTCGGCAAACCCAACTTCGACAGGGTCTGGGTAGTATCGATACCTATCAGTTCCAGATCCTGACCTCAGAAGCGCCGCCTGGTTCAGGACAAAGTAGCAGCTGTGAAGAAGCAGCTACCGCTCAGTTCAACAATCTTCAGTCGTTTGCAGCTCCGCAACCAACAAATATTGACACTACTGCTTCTTTACCTAGCTCACATATCTCAACCTCTTCAAATGAATCGACATCTGATACTGGAGACCTCTGCAGACGCATGTCTCCGTCCCTTGTTGCCCATGTACAACTCTTCCAGAGATTTCTCTACCCCATCATGCCAGTCGTCGACGATGACATCCGCTATGATGCAGCCCGAGTAGAGGAGCTACCACCGTCACGGTATGCCCTAATACTTGCCATATGTGCTGCAACAAGGATGCAGCTGCGGATGGACAGGAGAATCGACAATTGTGAAAATGAGCTGAACGCAGAAATCCCTACTGAACCACGTTTGACTGGGGACATCCTCGTTCATCTCGCTGAGGACTCGTTACGCCAATACAACGTTGTCGACGATACGTCCCTCGATTCCGTATTGGCCTCTTTCTTTCTATTTGCCAGCTACGGAAACCTTGACGATCCTCGCCACGCATGGTTCTATCTTAACCAGAGCATCACTTTAGCCCAGTCACTTGATCTGACTCGCGAAGCTGGTTACTACGGGCTATCTGATGACGAGCGAGAGAAGAGGCGACGAGTGTTCTGGCTCCTCTTTGTAACAGAACGGTAGGTCCCTCACCTCGCCACTATAGCATTGAACAAAGACTGAGTACTGGTAATAGGACCTTTGCTCTCCAGCATCGACGATCTGTCATGTTGCGAAGCACAGTTGCAAAGCCCCAAATAGTCGACTCGAATTGCCCCGTAGTGATGCACGACTTTATCAACCATATCCGTCTCTTTGAATCGCTTCCGTACTCTTTATACGAATGGCAACCTGAAGGCGACGATAAACGGTTCGATGACTTGAAGCTCGTCCATAACATCAACGAGAAGCTCTGCAGCGTGAAGCCAGATCAGTCCATTATCGAAAGCCAGCGATTCGACACCCTCATCACACAACAGTGGCTTCGGGTATCCATGTGGCGGATAGCGTTCGGCCAGAACCCTTCTTCTGCGTCCAGCTTTGGGCTGTTGCTCCCCCTAGCCCTCCCGATGGATGCAGGGAAAGTCATCATGTCAGCGCTGGGCTCCGTTGGATCCAACTCAAAGGACTGCCACGGAATTGGAATGGTAAGGCGGATACTCAACCATATATGATCGTGAACCTGCTAAGTCCGCTACAGGAGCAAAAGCTCTATGATGTCGGTGTCAGCGTCGCCGATACCGCTCACCTCCCAGGCTGGACCCGTTCCTCACTTGAGAATGGCCCTCGTGACTTGCTATCTGTGGTGATTCATGCTTTGTCGACTGTCCGAGGCGCCCAGTCACATCTGTTGCCCAACCTTCTCAAACATTCAGAAACATTGTTTTCTCTTGCAGATCCGAATGCCCACATCGACCCAGCATGGGATATTCCAGAGGTAGAAAGTCGTGAGAGGAGCGCCGTTGTCGAGGATGTGTCAGACGAGACCGAAGAGTCGGCAGACTCGTTAGCATTAGCATGGGTACCAGATGATAACCTCGACCTGCTGGATTTGAGCACTCCGGTCGCGACAACGGCGTGGGAAGATGCGCCAATTTCATGCGAACAGTTCGATCCAGATATCGGACTTTCTTTTGATTGAATCTATTCTTTACATCAGATTGGCTGTTCTCGTTAAACCGTTCGGAAATCCACGCTTTGTCTTGTTGGCCCAACTGATTTCTATGGTCTTGCGCTGTCTGATAATTATCTATCATGCCTCAACTCAATTTTGACTTCTTCCTCTCTTCTCTATACCTTCTCCAACAAAACAACTTTGCTGTCATAGTCTGTGCCGAATCGATATTGAATACCGCCATTCATCAATGTTGCGCCCGAGAATGTGTCCCCGCCATCGAGTTTGTACCTTGCGGTTGGATCCAGTCCTGCTAAACGAAGGAGAGGGAAGTTGAGAACGGTAGTCGCTCTGATCTGGAAAGCAAATAAAACAGCTTCACTTCCGTCTTCGGATATGAAGAGGGCCGCTGGGAAGTTGGAACTCTCTGGCAAGACCAACCTCCACAGATCTCCTTTGATAACGATTGGGTTGATCCTTTCGGCGAGGGCAATCAGTTCTGGGATCTGCGCCTTGTCATCCTCAGGCGTGTGGTCGGGATCCAGCTCAAATCCGAAAGAACCTCCCATCATTGCGACGTGAGCTCGGAAACGCATGGGAATAGAGCGACCAGTCACATCGTTTGGGGCGGAACATACGTGTGCGCCCATTGACGATGGTGGATATACCAAAGATGTACCAAACTGAATGTGAATGCGGTCCAAAGCATCCATGTTGTCGGATGTCCAGACTTGCGGAAAGTATTGCAGGATGCCAGGGTCAAACCGGCCGCCACCAGATGCGCAGCCCTCCCAGAGGACGTCCGGAAACCGTGTTGTCAAGACGTCGAAGACGTGGTATATACCGAGGATATAGGCATGGTGATTATCAGGGGTCGGGCTTTCGTGCATGGCCCGGTTGTTGTCCCACTTGACGTAGCTGACTGGCACGGTTTCTAGAATCTTGGACACAGAGTTGATAATAAAGTCTTGTACCTCTGGAAGCGCAGCGTTCAAGACGAGCTGTTGACGGGTTTCGCTACGAGTGTAGCTTCCTGCGCTCAAAACCCATTCGGGATGCTGCTCGTAGAGCTCAGATTTCTGATTGACCATCTCTGGTTCAAACCAGAGGCCAAACTGCAGCTTCTCACTTGATCCCGTGACTTGCAATTTGGTGATGCTTTCTGCAAGTGAGTCCAGGCCGTTTGGAAATCTCTTTGGGTTTGCCACCCAATCACCCAAGCCAGCGTGATCATTCACACGAGGGTATTTGTCTCCGAACCAGCCATCGTCCAACACAAAGAGCTTGGCTCCTAGTTTGGCCGATTCTTGAGCGAGTTTGTAGATGGTCTTTTCGTCAAAGTTGAAGTACAACCCTTCCCAGCTGTTGAGCAAGACAGGTCGAGTCTCGGAAACGAACTTGCTCTTGATGAGATTCTGGCGATACAGGCGATGGAATTTGCGTGACATTTCGCCGATGCCTAGGTTGGAAAATACAGAAACGCATTCTGGGGACTGCAGAGTCTCGCCTGGCCTCAACGGCCAAGAGAGCTGGCATTGATTCATTCCGACGAGCGCACGAGTCAAGCCTTGGTGGCTCTTCTCGACCTCTACACTGAAAGAACCGGTGTAGACGAGCGAGAAACCCCAAGCTTCTCCGTGTGATTCTGTTGTTGATGGAGAGACCATTGACAAGAATGGATTGTGGTAATGCGACGAGTAGCCAGTGGTGCTTCCAAACCTTGACCGTTGTTAGTTCAGATTACGTCTTTGTATACTCTTGTTACCTACCCTTGAAGCCCGTATTCGATCTTTCGGCGAGTTCTGTTGCATTCTCGCGTCCACTCGCCTTGCAGCTGTAGCATCTCAAAATCTTGGTGTGGGAAGTCAACGCTGAAACTAGAGAGCTTCTCAACAATGATGGTATCATTGCTCTTGTTGATGATTTTGACATTGCGAACAATGGCATCGAAGCTGGGGAAAACAGAGTATGACAAGTCTACCTCGACTGAGCTGTGGCTGTCATGCAGGTGGATGATAAGTGTTGAAACATCGGCATCCGAGCCAAATGTGCTTGGCAATTTCTGCAGAGCGGGCTTGCCGGTGACCACAGTATGGGATTTGTACCTGAAGTCACAGACCGTAAAGCCTTTGGCGTGTTTGATATGCACGGCTGGGGTTCGAAAATCCCCCCGGCCAAGATCTGGAAACTCGCGTCGGAGGTGAGCTTGTGTGGACCATCCCCCGCCGTTGGACATGATCTGGGCGACGGGGTTCTCTGTTACCCTGTCACCAAAATGGTCCAGAAGAAGATCTCCAGTGGCCGGGTCCACGTGAAAGCGGTAGGAAACATTATTGCCATTGAGGGCAAAAGAAGTGCCCTCGACGACGATTGCTAGGGCTAGTCAGTCAAAAGTTATACGACGGGAACAATGCGAGTCTGTGTCCAACAGTGTCGATAGGGACACGTACGGTCGGCCTTTGGACCCGGTGCAGCCGTTTGGAGCAGAGTCATGATGATGGTTCAGAAAGATGATAGAACAATAGCTTCTCAATAGTAAGCCAGATTTTCTACATGAAGAACACGTCTTTGAAAATAGATACAGATTTCAAGCAGACAAATATTTCATCCGGGTTTAAATAACATGCTGTCAGCTTGTCATGTCATGGATCAAATTCCGAGCATTTCCCCATGGGGTTAATCAAGCTCTCGCCGAGCGGGGGGATCCAAAGTTGGCACGTGACTTTGAATTGGAAGTAAGCATTGTAGGGTAGGCAGATGCAAGTAGCCTATCCCGTGGGAAGCACATACTCAAATTGATATAAAAGAAGAAACTTAAGCTAAGCAATATATATACTCTCTTACCTAAGATTCATAGGTTGTGTATTTGGAGAATATTTTAGATCACATAAGTACCATCAGGCACTAAGAAGGTCGTTACATCGATCACTTGGACACTATATCTGCTATATCTGAGCATGAGGGGGCCTGCTTGTACCAAGTCATTTCACTTAATTCTCAAGGGACTCCTTTGTCCCCAGTCATAGCTTGTTATACCGCTTATGAGTATAACGTGGTCTGTTTTAATTCTCTGCAACTTTGCAACTCTACAGTTCAGCTGCAAAAAAAGTTCATTCTTCCCAACAAGAGAACACAGTGTTAATCCTGTCTATTGAGTCCTTTGTGACAGTATCCCCCGAGGTGCTAGCATTCTATCAATACATATAGAGACTTTAAAAAAAGCCCATGTCAAATTGGATGCAAAGGAAAAAATTGGGAGTAACAGAAGTACAACGTGATAAAGCCAAATCATGTAAGCGACGAGGCTAATAAATTGCGTTAGGGCAAAGACAAAAGAGAACATTTCAACGGATCCCGGAACCCTAATCCAGTTTGAGCATTACCAGGCAGAGGCGCGAACTTGAAGATGACAAAGACTAGAGCTTGTGACGCTCTCTCCCAGCAATAGACATCGTTGCCGTTCATGATACCGCCAGAATCCCCTATGCCAGCAGTTTTAAGCCAACTCAGACTACAAGAACCCTCGACATTAGCACCGTACTTCAACAGTTAAAAACTCCAAGAACCTCAAGACACTTACATATCTTCCACAATGTAGCGAGGCTGCTTCATCGTCCTAGAAGGGCAGCAGCGGCGGCGGCCGCCCGTGTTGCCCGCCATTGCTCGCTGTCTTGGAAGCGAGATCGATTTGCGTCGAGCGCCTCCTCGTACGTAGCGTAGGTTGGCCTAGTAAATTGGCCGGCTGCTGGTGTATTGGCCGGTGCGCGGTGGTGGTGGCGGCGGCCGTGGTGGTGGTGATGACGATGACGATGACGATGTTGTGGTGGGTTTCCTTCCACGTCAACGTCGGTGTCACAGACCTGGCACAGGCAACAAATGAGCAGGCCCAAAGCGCCTACACAGCCTAGTACAACCCCAACCACAATCCATTTGTGTTCTGTTTTCATTGTGATGGGCTTCTAGGTAGTTCTGTACGTAGGGTTGGTAATGGGTTTGTATGCTGTGATAGATCTCAAGATCTGAAGCTTGACAATGAGAAGGAGGAAAGACGACAAGGGAGGATAATGATTGGTTTGAAAACAGGAACGAGAGAAAAGCGATAGCCTTATATAGATTCGAGACTTAGGTTTTGCTAGAGTTATTAGGAAATGATTTGCTGTCAATTGTCTATCATCAAGCAAAAAGGCCTGCCTACCCGCAGTCTAGCTTTAATACTTGAACACGTATCACTTCATTGTTGTTCCTCGTCGCCAGATTTCTGTATATACGGCAGAGGAAGGGAAGGGAAAACATAACGCGTTCTGTACGCGCTTACCGCGTTTCGGGTGAGCAGAAAAAGTCTGCAGACTCTATAAAGTCAATTTTGCGCCGTGGGCAAAAGTAACATCGCCTTCGTAGACTTAAGGGAATCTAGAAGACTGGCTAACGAAGCGCGACACATTCAGGTTACTCGTGAAAGATGTTTGGTAGTCTTTTATTGCAGCTCTGCGCCATCAATGTTACGAGACACCAGTATAAGGAACATCCCTTGATTAACATCTAATATACTCTCTTCTGTTTATTTCAGCCCCCTGCCGTAACAACAAGAAAGACTTGAAAGAGGATCCAGAGTGGTCGTTGAGAGTCTGCCTGAGAACACCAAGCCTCAACCTTTGATGTGATCGTGTCCATATAGGTGCGGGCTGCAACTTATGCTCTTTTGATGTTTTGCATGAGTTACCGAGAGCTTAAGAAAAAGCTGAAGGTTAGAGGTACTTCTAGTCGTGCTGCAAAGCCAACCCTATCCTCATCTCCATGGAAGGTTTCATTATTTCCCTCATCGTCGTACTCCTCATTTTGTTCTCAAGCTCCTCTTGATCTGCCGCGAGCTAGATTTCAGACAGGCATGTTTTTGGCTCGTCGGCCGCATCATGGCGGTAAATAACATATCTCTTGCATGACTTAAACATCACAACATGATGCCTCTGCAATTGCGCCTATCAGTCTTGCAGTTTGTGATCATCCCCCCTTCCCAACCCATCTTGAAGCTCTTTCATTTCCCACTCTACCTTGCAATAAGTAGAATTACTGCGACGTCAGATTCTCGAAAGTATCAAAACGGACTCCCGCGTTTTGTCCTGCATCTGGTCCATCTGGTCTTATTGAGATTTTCCAAGATGGCTTACATCCGGCCCTCCGGGCGAGGAGGATATAATGAGAAAAACTGCTGTTGTTGCCCTACTGTGTTATTTTCTATTATGTATAGCTATCGGCGCGATGCAAATGTGCAGTAAAAGAGTGAAGTTCTCGAGGGAATTTAATTGTCGAACTTTATATGCTTGCTATGCTTTTTTGAATTCGAGTAAAACTGTCATGCCGATCCTCTGAGGCATTATGAAGATAAATTTCGAAAAGCGACTAAAACAGAGCTTGACGTGGCCTATCAACTGGCTTGGTTTATGTAGTGATATCTTCTGCAGTAGGGCGTTTCTTCGCTCGACAGATGTTGGGCGGCAGACTTTCCTCCTCTTCATCGTCCCATTTGATCTCTTATTGGTGGTCTGGAGGTCATCTCTAACCTTTTTCCATCATTCTCCGGTTTTATTGTCTCCGAGATAAACACGTTGATGCCAGCCTCAGACTTGTACTCAACGCTTAGATTGGCCTTACTGCTAGAAGCCTTGGCTGGTACGAGACGGTTCAGTTCAGCAGCTATCAAAGTATGTACTGCCCCAAGATAAGCTTTTCGTCCGCACGTAACTTGAAAAAAGAACACAGTTTAATTTCTTAAATATTAGGAAACGATCACGTGTACGCAGGGCATCTGCCGTTTTCGATCGAGCAGTTGATTGTTAAAGTTGTGGTCGCTTAAAAACTTTAACGCACTACCATTCAACTTCCACGAAGTCATTTGCCCCTTGAATCAGCTCCTTTCACTCCTCTCAGCTGGAGCTGGAGCTGTTGTGTGAGCACCGGTCGTGGTTGTGTTTGTCGTATCCCTAAAGTGCCACTCCAGGAGAGGTCTTGTTCAGTAAGCTTGACCAGGCACGATTTGCTCTGCACAGTCGCCGTCTAGAAGTGAGGGAATTGATGCCCGGAAGAGGAGGGCTCTGTCTCGCACTCAAGAGATAGGTAGATGCTGATTCCGAATTTCAGTTCAGCGCAACTAGTGATTCCTTTGTTGTCGATAGTCACAGCTGTTCAGGACACATTGAGCTCTTTAGCAGTAAGATCGCATGTATCTCCATTGCACAATACATATGCCCACCTTGGAAATTCACTACAGCTCAGCTTTTAGCTTGGTAGAAAACCTGGAAGCTGAGGCTCCAGTTCTTGATCCCAGAGCACCCATTATTCCCCTTGCGCACTTGGAAGTGTCTTAATTCTTTTAGATTATTACTATGTCTTGTCAGTAGCTTCAGTAAATAAAGGGTCCGATTCGACACTCCAATCTATACTCCGCATCGCCCAATGCTCTTCCAACTCGTGGTAGAACCGTGTAATCTGTGCTGTCCCTGCCAAAATAGATCGTCGTTGTAGGTCATTTCGGATAAGACGCACGCCTTCGGTGTCGTTAACAAGATAACCTAAAGTATAAATAGGCCAGATCGATGTGAAGCAAAAAGTCCAGGTTTCGTCATCTTGATTTTGTTGTAGTATCCGAAGGGCTTCTTTGATTTGCCAAGAGTCCGATGAAGCAAAAGGTGTGGGAATGGCGACAGCTTGGTCAAATAACTGCTGTGTTAAAGCCGAACCAACCAGTGAATACAAGCGACCAGAATTTCGATAGCACGAATCTGAGCAGTCCAGCCGCTGATTGTAGACAATAGTGATTGTTTGACCATGGTGTAATGCCTTGACCCAGGATTGAATTTCGGCTTGAAGACCAGTTAGAATTTTCCGATCTTCTGGTGCGTTGGTCCTGTATAATTGACGGATTGAGTATATTGTCCGTAACAACGCCGCCGGAATGCCTAGTATTGGGCTGGTGGTCGCCGAACTTCCTGAAGCTCGGGCAGATAAATCCAACAGTTGTTCAGCACGGAGCCAGAAGTAGGTGATTAGGCTTAAATCCTGATCTGCTGCACTCGACCACATACCAGCTGCAGTGAGGAACGTGTTGTAGAGAACGCTTTCGACAGCCAGCCGATCAAAAGGTCGTGTCAGTTTCATTGTGTGATTGAGGAAACGTGATTCGATAATTTGCGTTGCAGCTTTGATGTGCTTGGGGACGTCAGGCATTGTGTCACTATTTATTATCTTTAACGGCGGAAGCCATCACTGTTAGTAGTGGTTCTTTAGCATACGGCTGCAGCAACGCAGCCGTAGTATTCTGGGAAGCTCACACCGTGAAGAAACAGCATTATGACTGATAGCAGGAATCCATCTTGGTTTGCTACCTCTCCATCTCTGGCAAGAACTCGAGAGATTTCTTGGACTGCATTTGAGTAGTAGGCCAATGACCTCTGCTGCATGACTGTTGAAGGGATCATAGTGTTAGACTGAGAGGTAGAACAAGCCAGTATGGCATAATAGACGCCTTCGTTATGCGAAGACAGGTTTTGGATGTCTTGGAGCCACTCGTGATAGAGACCAGGGGGGTATTTGGGCAGTAAAAGGACTCTGGACCTAGCAACAAAGAGGCTGAAGATGGAGTGCTCATCGTGGCAGTCTGAAATGTAAGATTCCGCCAATGCCCTCTCCTTGTTGTAGTTTTGTATCATTTGCGAGGTCGGTTCATGTGGAAAGTAGGCGTGTAGAACCTTAGCATGTCTATCGCCATCTCCAGGCACGTCAAGATAGGCAGGCATCCCTATTGAAGTAGGGACGTCTTTGGAAGGCCGACATCGGAATTGAGATAGACAAGCTGAACGACGATCTACAAGATCGCTCGGTTCTGGCCATAGACACTTCAGGCTGAGTACACGGCAGTCCTTGCAGTTTGGCCGCTTTTCGTCGCATTTCTTGCGCCGCCGTCTGCCTTGATGGCCAGTCAGCGATTGACTAGGTTGATCGGGCTGAAGCTGAGAAATTCTTCTTACATGTCAAACACCCTGTCTTGGTACGCAACCTGGCGCGCATTACGTACAGTATCTAGTATCGATCGAGCCACTTCAGTGGGATTGGTTGCGGAGCAAACAATCTGATCTCAAGAGAAAACGTCTGAAATGTGGAGAGGATGAATTTCGCACGTGAACACGGCAATGATAAATTAGTCTCAAATAGTCCTGGTCTTGTCTTCGAGACCAGGGAGTCACCTGGTTAGTCACCTGGTGCTAATTACCTAGAGCCCACGAAGGTTTCAGGCCAGACCAATAACAAAGAACACTTTGGTATAGTGGTTCAAATAGATTATCCAGGAATGGCTCCAAGTAGGGGTGTTGAAGGAGCACAAGCAGTGGTTTCCTCGTACCTATCTCCCAATAATACTCGGCTGAATAAGTCTCATGAGAGAAATCTGCGGTAAACGGAATCGATCTCGAACTGGCAGATTTAATGACCGAGATGATTAAGCCTCAATTGTCCCTCAGATTAAGTGTCTACAACTTGTGGTCAATCTTGATGGTAAACACCAACCGGCCTTCAAACCAAGTCCTGATCACCTTGGATCCCGCAAAGTCTCCCTTCGTCAAGTCCCGATCGATAGCTATGAAATTAGCCCTTTTGCCAATCTCGATGCTACCCGTCTTGTGCTGCGATCCGACTGCCTCGGCGCCATTCAATGTTAAGAGACGTAACACCATCTGACTGCCTCTTTCTAAGTCAGTCAGCCCCTCACCATCTTGCTTCTCACTCCTGAAACGGGCTCCAAGCTTCTCAGCAACTGGACGGAGGCCGTGCAAGAGATTGGGAGTCGGGGTCACTATCCAGTCCGATCCGATAGTAACCAGCGCCTTGGTCTCGAGGAACCCAGCAAAGTCCCAGCTTGACAAATGTTCAAGTCCTGGCAACGGTGCTGCGTCGAACCAAGCAGGCGACATTTCAGCAGTGATTCTCAACCCCACAAAGCGCTTGACATCATCTGATTGACAGTATCAGTGGCCGTTCTGCAGATAGCTAGCCGCCAAGAGGAAGTGTCCACTTACCCGGATGCACAGAGTTGCAATGGGCAATCTCATGCCTCGGCCCGCTCGGGTTGGACGCACGAACCTTTTCAAATACGTTGAGGGCCATGCGGACGCTTCCTTGGCCCGTAGCATGGACTTTGCATGTTTTCCCTCTGCTATCGTAGAGTCTGACAAGTCTCTCAAGCTGCTCAGCACCAACCGTGAGGTGTTTCTCGATCGTTCGTCCTTGGTCATCGAGGTCGGCTTGCGTAAGATTTGGGGGAATAGGGGCACCGTCCACAATGAACTTGACGAACTGCGGATGAACATGCTTCCCTCTAAAGCCCTCGGCGATGTCGAGAAGAGCAGCAATAGCCTCCTCAGTCTCTCCCAGAACGTGCGTAGGGGCTGACAGAATGTGGGTGTATACATCCATGTCAAGGCGGTTTTCCGCCTCTAACTCTTTGAGCGCGTACAAGTAAGGCGTGCTAGCGGTTGCCTCTTGAACAGAGGTGATGCCATATCTGTGGCAGACTGTGACAGCGTGCGATAAAGCTCGCTTGACGTGCGACATTGGAACAACAGGAAGTCCTGTCCATATCCTGGACATGGCCTTTTCGGATACTTCACCGGTGAGGCTCCCATCTGGACGGCGTAAAAAGGTACCTCCAGACGGATCCTGAACAGAGTCATCGATATCGAGACGCTTGAGTGCTGCAGTGTTTAGGAGCAGTTTGTGGGAGGAGACTTCTCTTATAACGACTGGGGTGCTGGGGAACGTTTCATCTAGATAGCGGCGATCAGGACGACCATCGGGGAAGTGAGTTGCTAAATAGGTATTGCCAATGATCCAATCGTCACGCACTTTCTGAAAAGAGCATATGCAATGGCCGTCATGGAGCTTTTGCGCGATGATTGGGTCACCAATGTCCAGATTCAACCGACTTTCGTTCAACTCATGCAAACTTGCCATAAGCATGTGAGTGTGAGAGTCATGGATGCCGGGCATGATGAACATGTCGTCGAGGTTGAACTGTACGAGCCGTCTGTGCTGGGCAAGTTCCAGTATCTCCTGATCATTGCCGACGGCTTCAAAGACGCCATTCCCAGAAACTATAAAGGCTGTCGCCCATGGTTGCTTCTGGTTGACGGTGAAGACCTTTCCGTTGTAGTAGGCGACTGCATCCGAGCGGGTGTGGGAAGGGTTATCCATGATGCTTGCTAAATATGTTTATGAAAGATATATAAATATGAACTAATAAAGAGGGTAATATGATCCAGATGTTCAGTATAAACAGGGGCAAATGCTAAAGAGGTCGGCCATTTTATATTCAAGGCGACTCCACACATCCAACGGTCTATATTCTGCTCTTGCTCGTGAAACTAATCAAGTCTTGTCCATTATCTCTGGCATGCTTCACCCCAGATAAACCTGCACCCATTAGCCAAGATCAAAAGTGCATAGTCTCCGATTGGTGCGATGATACGCAAGTTTGGTCATTTCCCCGCCCAAAGAAAGCCCTACGCTTCCCGAGTTTCGAGGTATCTGGGGAGCGCTAGGAACGGGCTGACCAACCATGGACCAATAATGTGCTTTTGCGCCGTGCATTAACGCAAAATCTTATCTCGTAGTGTTCTCTAACTTATACTGTATAATCACCTAAGCGAATGTCGAGTGTCGGTAAACAGAGACCCAATCAACGATAATTGCGCTCGTATCAGAGCGCCTCGCAGTCCAGGACCAATGATAGATATTTACGCCACATCGCTGAGATTGGACTGCGTTTAACTCACGCTTGGACAGCCATTTGAAGAACCAAGAGAGAAAGTAAAGCACTGACAGATTTGGGCCGAGGAGTGCTTATCTTAGAATTACCATGTATAGCGGTGTAGACTAAACTCCACAACTGTTGAAATTTATATACCTCTGGGGTCATTTCCCTTGAGTTCGAGACTCCTGTATAACTCTCATCCTCACCAACCAGTTCTGACTCCTTTTCAAGATAAGCCATGCTTTGCAACGATGGCTTTGCACCCTCTGGATCCCCTCACAGTTGACGAAATCAAGGTTGCGCGTGATGTCGTCAAGGCCTTGCACGGGCGCGTTTCCTTGATTTTTCGAAACATTTATCTGGAAGAACCCCCCAAAAATCAGTTAGTCAAATATCTGCATTCTGAGCATTCGGGAGAGCAACCTGACTCGCTGCCTCGAACTGCTCTCGTTCAGTACGACATTGTTCGCCCCAACCGCAGTTTCATCTACTGCGAGACCTGGATCGATATCACATCCCGCAAGCAGATCAGACATGAAGTTGTTGAAGGCGATCATCATATCATTCTAGCCCTGTAAGTACCTTTTAAAGCTGGCAATGCTCTGGAACCCATGACTAAATCTTTATACAGACCTGAGTTTCAGGACATGATCAAGGCCGCCGACGATTCACCCATGTTCCAGAATGCTGTTAAAGAATTCAAGTTACCAGAAGGGTTTGAGATCGAACTTGAGCCCTGGCCGTATGGCGGTACAGTCCCAGGAGATGCCAGCGGAAGGTCTTTCCAGGCGCTGGTATTCGCCAAAGACACACGAAATGGAAACCCCGACACCAACTTCTATCCTTATCCCCTACCGATCATCCCCGTCATGGATGTTGCGACGGGGAAAATTATTCGCATCGACCGCTTAGCTACTGGAGGCAAAGGTGATGCCCTGGATGCAGTTACATGCGACCCCGCCAAAATTGTAGACCACTGCAAGCCTGCAGAGTATGTCCCCGAGCTTTTATCTGAGCCTGTCAGAGACGATGTGAAGCCACTGAATGTTGTGCAACCTGAGGGCCCATCATTCAGTGTCCAGGGCCATCTTGTTGAATGGCAAGGCTGGCGGTTTCGAGTTGGTTTCAACCCTCGCGAGGGTGCTGTGCTTCATGATTTGTACTTCAAAGGCCGCAGTGTCTGCCACCGGATCAGCATGAGCGAAATGGTGAGTAACGCATCATCCAAATAGCGTTGAATGCTCGCTGACCCCTCAGACCGTACCGTATGCCGATCCTCGCAACACGTTGGCCAGGAAGCAAGCGTTCGACTTTGGAGACGGCGGTGCTGGTTCTTGCGCCAACAACCTGTCACTGGGGTGTGATTGTCTGGGAGTGATCAAGGTTGGCCAGGTCTACTTCCTCTCTACAACGTCAAGGGCTAATTAGTCGCACAGTATTTCGACACCGTTTCCGTACTCCCTTCAGGTGACGCAGTTCAGTCTCCCAACGTCGTTTGTCTTCACGAGCAAGATAATGGCATCGGATGGAAGCACACAAATTGGCGAACTGGGCGTGCAGTCGTCACTCGATACCGAGAACTGGTTGTCCAGTTCATAATCACGCTTGCAAACTATGAGTATATCTTCGCGTATAAACTGGATCAAGCCGGTGGCATTACGATCGAAGTCAGAGCCACAGGTATTGTCAGCGTTGTTAATATCGACCCTGGAAAGACGAGTGACTACGGAAATGTCGTCTCTCCGGGTGTTCTAGCTCAGAATCATCAACACATCTTCTGTGCCAGGATCGATCCAGCAATTGATGGACATAACAATACTGTACTCGTGGAGGAATCACATCGAGTCCCTGCCAATCCGACCACAAACCCACACGGCAACTTATACCAAGTAACGCAACATCCTATCGAAAAGTCATCTTGGGTCGATGCTGCCCCGCAGTTCAATCTGATACTCAAGGTCATAAACCAAACCACAACCAACCCAGTGAGCGGTCGGCCGGCTGGTTACAAGTTTGCTCCAGTACCCACGCAGCTCATATTGGCCGATCCGGGCTCCGTGCAGTCAGAACGTGCTCAGTTCGCCCATCACCACGTGTGGGTAACAAAGCATCACGATGGTGAACTATTTGCAGCAGGAAGACACACATTGCAAAGTAAGAAAGAGGTTGGCGGCGTGGCTGATGCGGTCAAACGCAATGAAGACACCAAGGACACAGATGTCGTGATATGGAGTGTTTTCGGGTTAACCCACAACCCTCGATGTGAGGATTGGCCAGTCATGTAAGTTTCTCCCTCAGACCATTACTTACTACCATGATTTGGTGTCGAGATGTTGTCGGTTTCGATGATATGTCAACTAGTCTGCTGACTCAAATTGCAGGCCCATTGAAACTCTCCAATTTCACCTAAAGCCAGCGGATTTCTTTACTGTCAATCCGGCAATCAACTTGCCGTCAACAACAAACGAGGCTTCTGTTCTCACTGAGGGTAAGCAGTGTGAAAGCTGCCACCTTTAGAGACGGATCAATTATGTGGAGACTTACCTAGATAGAGAGGTTTTTCTTAAAAGAATTTAAAGATGTTGGACAAATCTAGGAGAAACATTTGAGTGGGTGAGAGCATGAAAAAAGACTCAAATTGATGCTTCCCATTCTCATCGTAGGAAAACTAATAGCGACACTGATTAAACATGAAGGAAAGCAACAGATTCATGGTGGTCTAGGGTTCCATTCTGTAGAAAAGCTGTTGAGAATTCTCGCACTTTGATTAGCTCATCT
>JABCKB010000904.1:0-12930 GCA_013184455.1 Fusarium continuum | reverse complement strand
TAATTCTGGTGAAGGCGCTATCCCATAGAATACCGTAAGGCTCCAAAAAATACTGTGGAGAACCTACTTGCCAATCAGAAGTATCAGAACTAAAGGTACTTGATTTCATAGCTATTTTAGCCTATGATAGAAGTACTAGCAGTTTAGCGAGCTACAAATTGCAATATCGCACTTATCATATCCCCATCGTTGAGGCTATTCGTAGTCGAGGCTCATAGGTCGAGGGCCTGTCTGATCTCGTCATATCAGATGCCCTTATAGCCGAGGAAATTCAGAGTTAAAGCGATTCTCTGTAAAGGAAGCTGTTATCAGGAATTATAAGATGCAATTTAGCTGAAAATATACCAAAAAAGGGGCTCTTTGAATCTAATGATATTATCGTACCGCGCTTGTACCAGAGGAAAAGCGGGGTATCCGGCCCACAAATACCTAGCTGGAGCCTTACGGTATTCAATGGGATGTCATCGAAGCTCCACAAGTCTTCCGGGCTTCAAGGAGATAGAGAAGTAAAATCCGTTTTGTGTGGATCCACAACAACAGGTTCATAGCGCATTGCATGAAGTGCTCCATCGCTTTGGCAAAGTTACGTCAGTTTCTTTTCAGTTACTCACCGCATGATGTTCTAACCAGTCAATATTTGAAAGCACAGCGATTAGTGATATGCTCGGTGCATCGATGACCCCCACTGGCTGCAAAATACAACGTTGAGGACCAGGACGCCAACAGATATAATAGTCCGGAGGCCATCACTTGTTCTCAATCTTTCGCACATCTGAACTACAAGGCACCGAATTCCGCTGCAGTCAAAGATATAATACACTTGTTACATCCAACTTCCTACCTTCGAGCAACTCCCACTATGAGTCTTGATAATCTCTCTATTGTTCTTGCCGAGCGTCCTACTGCAGAAATTATCCCAGGAAAGACATTTACGCAGAAGATAACGCCTGCTCCTACTCGCAGAGACCTGAAAGATGGCCACATTCTTGTTGAAGCATTGTATCTTTCTATTGACCCTACTATGAGAGGCTGGGTTGCAGGTAACACGTTAGAGTCAGGTTAAGCCTTACATAAGCTCACTCCCATTCTCTCTCTAGACACTCGCTCCTACACTCCTCCCGTTCAAATAGGCGAAGTTATGCGAGGCATATTCATTGCCCGAGTTCTTGGTTCCAAATCTAGCCGTGCCAAGGTTGGCGATATCGTTAGCTGCTTTGGCGGATTGTCGGAGTATTCTATCCTCTCAGAAGATCAATTCGAGCCGACCTCTTCCTTCCTGGGAGTTCAGGAGCCACATGATTATCTCTCAATCTTGGGACTTACTAGTCTGACGGCATGGGTCGGTATGACCAAAATTGGCAAGCCGAAATCCGGCGAACTAGTGGTTGTTTCTGGTGCTGCGGGTGCAACAGGCAGTGTAGCGGGCCAAATTGCTAAGATTCACGGTGCTACAGTTGTCGGCATTGCTGGCAGCGATGAGAAATGCCAATGGCTTGTCGATTCATTGGGTTTTGATCATGCGATCAACTACAAATCGAAGAACTTCAAGGACGATTTCAATAAGCTGACTGAGGATCTTATTGACGTCTATTTTGACAACGGCAAGTCCCGCATCAACAAGTTATTCTTAGACTCAACCACTAATTGTGCTTCAGTCGGCGGAGAGATCTTAGACCTATGCTTACTGCGTGCTAAACCCCACGCTCGCTTTGTCGAGTGCGGCAACATCAGTCAATATAACGCCGAGAAGCATCGTGGCCCTCAGAATTTCTTCAACATTATCACTATGCGGATCAAGATGGAGGGTTTCATTGTTCCTGATCACGCAGAGGACTTCCCCAAAGCTAGGGCTGAGCTATTGCAGTGGGTAGCGGAGGGCAAGCTGAAAAAGACGGAAACGATAATTCCAGGGGGACTCCGTGTGGCTGAACAAGCTCTCGTTGATCTCTTCAAGGGCGTTAATACAGGTACGCTTTTTTAGACCATTTTCCAGGCTGGAAAATATCATTCTAACAAGTTATATGTAGGAAAGCTGCTGGTTGAAGTCAAAAACCCCAAAGAGAGCCCAGCGGACTTGTGATTCCGAGTTCTTTGCTGCCCAGGCAAAGCAATGTGCCCAGCTTGTGAACGGCGATTCATAAGTACCTGGGCCCAACGGAGAGAGTATACACCGATTAGATTAGGATCCAGTGCAAGTAGTGAAAAGAATATTCAATTATATTTGGAAATTTATTATTTGCTCCATGTAGAGGTCGACTAAGTTCTTGTTTGAGTAGACACGAGATACTTGATTCTGACTGATGAAAAAGGGCTGATCGGTATCAAATTAATGGCTAGAACTTAAACATCCCTCTCATGGCATCTATCTAGATCAAAGTCCTCGCTAATTTATCCAGAGCCATTGTGGATGACCTCTGTATTGCGACTTGTTTCTCTGCTTCGGTGGAACAGGCGGTTTTGTGGGTTAGCGGGGAGCCACCAGAATGCTAGAACTCCAAGGATCACGATCATTGTACTTGAGAATAAATGTTTGTTATCAAAAGAGAAATGGTTATTTATATTTGACCCAATGAGAAGCTGTAGGCGAGAGGTTAATCTATGATATGACCAATCCAAAGCATTCATCTTGCCAAGTACATATTTGTCGTTATAACTCACTATGCCATAGAGCCAAAAGCGTAAGGACCCTACACGCAGGGCTTCTGCTAGCACAGCTTATAATAGTATTCCTACCTTTTGCTCAGTTAAGCACCTATAGCTCGGAGAAGTCTCTTAAGCTCTGGAATAGACAGAGCAACGTTAGGCCCCGTGCAATATTAACGGTGGGATATGGGGAACGCCAGCTTTGTCAGGCAAAAGTTTTAGCAGCGTAATGAAATTGCCAAGTTGTATGCTCGCAGCCGGGGTTATCCGGAAAATGCGTCAATCCGGGATTGACTGTATCGTACGGAGTACCTTGAAACTCGTAAAGCTTTACCATTCGACATTTATCGTGACGTCTTTGGCTTTCTGGTAGTAATATTCTCGTCACTTCACATTGGGAATGGTTGAATTGTTAGACCCTTTAGGAACATAGTTGGGAGCACAGACAAAAGAGAGTCTGTGGTCATTTAAGTTTTAGAATAAATGTTTAGGTTCTCATTATTGATTTTTGAAGCATAATTTTGCCTGTTTCTAAGAAGGTCACGTCAAACTAAGGTACATCGCGCCATCGCCTCGTTATATCCTACGCTCTGGATCTATCTAACATTATTTCGAAATTAAATTCATCCCCTTTGCACATTAATAAAGATGGAAAAGTAACCAGAGGAGTCACTAATGAAGATATACGAAATCTGTTATCTTGATGTAGGGTAGTGATCTTTTCCGTATTTCGCAATTTCGATTGGTCCGTGCTTCCGTCAAATGATCACGTGACAGATGGCTGACATAAGCCTATCGCACGCCCATCTCTCGTGCGCTAGCAACTGCACTATGAAGCAATGGAGAACTGATGTAATCACACCGAACAATTAACAATACCTGCCTGAAAAACCCATGAATTGCCGTTGTTTTGCCTGCGCTTGATGGTGGGAGAGAGGGTCTAGCTAGGGTCTGGGTGCTGGGATCCCAAGTAGCCAATCGTGCAGCATCCCGACCGAAACCCTAGTTTAGACAACTCTTGGTGAAAAAAAAAAAAAAACCGGGCTTCAGAGCTTCATACATAGCGATACCCGAGTTTCGGTCCATGAACGATATCCACCCCGAGATTAGCTTCAAGCACGCCATGATGCTGAGCAATGGTCTTACACGGAGAAGGCGGGTGTCTGCCGACGCTATAACTAGGAACAACTCCTGAGCTAGTCTCGAAAGCTACCTTGAACAAGACGCATTCCTTCTTGCACTGTTCGAATCAATTTTGCATCTGTGCGGAATGGTCAGACTACAGCATGTCGTAACGACTCTTGTCGCCCTATTGAGCGCAGCAGAGTCCAAAGATTCAGCTCGACAGCGGGCAAAGGCGTTGGTGAAGAAAATGACGTGGGAGGAAAAGGTTGCGCAAATGGGCAGTATACGAAGATTGCTGAAGCTCGGCCCGGAAGTTGATGAAGAGAACTACAAGAGCAGATATAAACTTCAACATGGAACCATTGGTAAGCTGCCCATGATGGTGACTTCTATATTTGTTACTGACTCATTGTTGCAGGTTTTGGTCCCATGTTCAACTGGATTCTCGATGCACTTCCGATTGTCAACGAAGTTCGAGAAAAGGAGATAAAAAACAGTCGCCTTCATATTCCGTTCATCACTGTTTGCGACTCAGTCAATGGTCTTTTCATTTCGGGCGGCACCGTCTTTCCTAGCAACCTGGCCATGTCTTCGACCTTCAACTTACCCTTGTTCAAGAACGTCACTGAAGCCATTCGGGAAGAGCAACTGTCTATTGGTGTAACATGGGTTCTTTCACCCCCTCTTGATGTCAGCTGGGAGCCTCGTTACGGTCGCATTGGTGAGCTGTGAGTATCTCCATGTCAGTTGAGACTGCATTTCACTGAGTGTGAAAAGCTAATGGCAAATGTTCTATCACAGCTACGGTGAAGACTCATATCTAGTTGGAGAGTTCGGTCACACTTATGTGCAAACAATGCAGGATAAAGATACTGCTGGGAACATCAAAGTCGCTTGCACAACCAAGCATTTTGTGTACGGCGAATCGCGCGGCGGTGTCAACTCTGCCAGTCAATATGGAGGAATAAACCATCTCTTCAACGATCAATTACGCCCGTATATCCGTGCTCTAGAGGCCGACCCTGCCGCGGTAATGGTATCCTACGCCACGGTCGACCAAATCCCCATGTCCATGAACGAGTACATGATCCGGGATATCCTCCGTGGCAAGCTCGGCTTTGATGGAGTTGTCATGTCTGACGCTGGTTCAATTGCGAATATGTACACACAATCGCGTGTTGCAACCTCGTATGCAGACGCAGGGCTCCAGGCGCTGGAAGCCGGCCTTCAGATGGAACTGAGTCCTGGTAACCCTGCGGTATTCCCAAACCTCGTTAGCAGTATCAAGGACAAGAAAGTGTCTAAGCTTGTTGACGAGGCTGTGCTCAATCTTCTCACTATCAAATTCGCCACTGGCCTCTTTGACAACCCTCTCCCCGATTTACAGGTGGCAAATGCCACACTTCGGCACCCGAAACATCTCGCACTGGCCCAAGAAGCAGCCAGAGAGGGAATCGTGCTTCTGAAGAACGATGGAATTTTGCCCAAGACTCCGAAAAAGGTTGCTCTGCTGGGCCCCTTCGGTGAACTTCTCAACGCCGGGTCTTATGCAGCTGTCAACGTCTCCAACCCAAGATGGGGCGACTCGCTTTTCACAAGCTTGAAGTCTGCTCTGGGTGAACATAACGTCAAGTTCGTTCCAGGTGTCGATCTTATTGACACCACTGATTCTACTGGAATTGCCGATGCGGTTTCTGCGGCAAAGGATTCTGGCCTTGCCGTATTGATGCTCGGGTCTCTTTCAGCCCCGATGGAGGATCCTCTCTTCAAAAAGAGAACTGATGGAGAGTTCTTTGCACACGCAGACCTCGGTCTACCAGGTCTTCAACAACAGCTTCTCGACGCCGTTCTCGACACGGGCATCCCTACGGTACTCATCCTGACAGGTGGGCAGCCGTTCGTATTGAACAACTCGACTCTACGTTCTAATGCGATTCTGCATTCACTCTTGGGAGGAGAGTTTACGAGCTCTGCACTGGTAGAAATCATCACTGGCAAGGTCAACCCTAGTGGCAAGCTCACCGTCAGTATGCCACAGCATTCAGGCGCTGTCCCTGCCTTTTACGATTACCTACCTTCTGATGATACAGGCGGCAGTGACGCCAGGCTGGGTTTTCACTCGGCTTATCAGTGGCCGGTCCTAGGAAAGGACTCTCCCATGCCATTCGGTTTCGGACTGAGCTATACTACGTTCGAGATTTCACCTCCCTCTGCCTCTTACGAGAAAGGTAACGTTGTCATTCGTGTTAATGTTAAGAACACGGGTAAGCTTGCAGGTAAAGAAGTTGTGCAGGTCTACCAACGGCCAAATACTTCGGCTGAGATTGAGAGACCAGTCAAGAAACTCATCAGGTTCGAGAAAGTTAGCCTGAGAGCTGGAGAGAGCCAAGAAGTTGAATTCTCTATCCCCAAGCAAGAACTTGGTTATTACGTGAACGCTAAGTTGAAGGTTCACGAAGGCTTGTATAACTTCTGGGCCGGTTCAAGCTCGAGAGTTGAAGATCTAAAAGCGATCAACGTTACCGTTGCAGCTTAAGACTCGAGTTAGTATTATATATAAAAATGGCAAGATACCTGTTGAAAAGTAGAAATGTCACTGATAGTAAACTTTAGTCAAGCAGCGAAGTGATTCTGGGTGTGGACTGCGTTCTATGGTTTGAAGCAAGGTTCCCTCCCAGTATCACACCGGTGATTCATTGAAGCTTTATCTCTGCATCTCACGTAGCTAACATATTGTTTGAATCTCAGCTTTATGATCAACACTTTGTTACATAATCATTCAGTATCAAGAACCTGGATAGCTGAGCCTTATCAGTCTGACAAACGGGATACATGGCGCGCTCAGCTCAGCCACGGGACCACTACAGGGGCGCAGGAAGTCTAGAAACAAGTAATAAACAGGAAAAGAAATCTTTGTGCTTGAATTCTGATTCGACTTTTGATTCGCTTGAATGATAGGATCGCCAAGGCACTTTTGACCTTCGTTCTATGTTACCTCTCTTGTCCTGCATCAGATCTACAACGCTAAACCTTTTTTAGTGTCGATGCACCGCTCTCAGCCTTAAACCAAGACATGATGTTGATGACGATACGCAGCAATGCCATTCACAAGGGATGTATTTAAGGGTTCGAAAGTCGCTCCATGATGTCTACTAAATCAAAGCAAGCTACTTTACTATTTGTCACTGAGTACAATTTATTAGAAGTTTGCACAATGCGTTTTCAATCTTGCTTGGTCTTCGTGGCTTTGATAGCCGGCTTCGCAACAGCCCGTATCATCGCATCAGACGATGTTCCTCTCATCGGCCCCTCTTTTCTTTCCAACTTTGACATATCGAGGACCGCCTACCTTGGGGAAGCTAGGGAAAAGTTTCCGTCGTTGATAGAAGGGCTATTCGAGTCCGGCGACTTGAACAAAACCGACCTCATCTTCGCGGTTGATGTCTTCTCAGCCGCAACCAATGAATCCCTCTACAGTTACTACCATGTCGGCGAGACCTACAAGGATACCCTCACCCGAGGGGAACTAACCGAGGATACAATTTTCAGGACAGGCAGTGTGACCAAGCTATTTACTGTCTATGCCATCATTGCCAAGGCCGGCATTGAGGTTTTGAGCAACCCTGTCACCCTGTTTCTCCCTGAGCTTCTGGGCAACTCGTCCGACAATCCAATCGAGAGGATCGACTGGAGTGAGATTACCATCGGAGCACTTGCTTCACATCAAGCTGGCACTGGCGGTCCTGGTGGCGAGTCATCTAACTTCTTTGAAACAGCGTAGCTTATGCTGACTTTGAAAACCTAGGTTACTTTCTCGCAAACCCAGACACCCCGCCAGATGATCGTCGAGGTAGGCAAGATTCTTGTCCCTGTCCAACATTTTACTTACATAGCCCAGCTTTCCTCAACTTTATGCGCGATCAGCAGTACCCAACCACCGCTTCGTATCGAAACGCCCTGTATTCTGATGCTGGGTATGGTGTCCTGACTCTGATTCTCGAGCGCCTTACCGGCCAAGAATACAAGGACGCAGTAAGGGATATTCTATTTGAACCACTTGGCATGAACTCTTCTTCTGCGACAGTCCCAAATGGCACCAACATCGATGCTGTAGACAGAAAGGGACCTCTCGGGAAATCCGAGACATCATGGGGAGTCGATTTTCCCATCGTTGCTGGGTAAGTCTTCGTTTTTGTTATCAAGATCGTAACTGACGTAGAGTAGGTCCGGTGGTATTTACTCATCTGCTAAGGACCTTCGACATGCCGGCCTGTCGATCCTAAACTCTGAGTTGCTTTCACCTTACGCTATTCGAGAGTGGATGAAGCCCCGGAGCAGCACTGGCGTCCTGGTTGAGCTCGTCGGCGCACCCTGGGAGATCACGCGTCTTACACTTCCCACTGGACCAGGCTCCAACCGTACCCGCATCTCTGATGTATACGTCAAAGCAGGTGGAAATGTAGACTACACCTGTATTTTTGCCCTTTCACCGGACCACGGCATCGGCTTCTCACTAATGCTTGCCGGCGACACTGCTACCCCAGCTCGCTGGCCGCTCCGTGACATTGTTGGCGAGACGTTCATCCTGGCTGCTGAGTACGCGGCGGCAGAGAACGCCGAGAAGAGACTTAGCGGTACTTTTGTCGTTCAAGGCTCTGAGACTACCAACATCACGATCGAGGTCACCAAAGGTGAGCCTGGTCTGAACCTGACGACGTTCTTCTTCAGAGGCCAAGACCAACTCTCTAATTCCACCTCGTCACGCCTATACCCAACCGGCCTCTACTCGAACTCCCGCTCTCTAGCCGCACTTTATAACACCAAGGGCAACTTTTCGGCAGCGTTCCGTCAGGTCTCTGGACTTCCGAGCCCGCCTCCCGCTCGTGCTGCTGTGGAAGGCGGCAAGGGTGGACTGTTTGACAGCACCTTTGCTTGGATGAATGTTGGATCTAGTGGTGCGTATGATGAGTTTGTTTTCGATCTTAAAGATGCAGAGGTGGTCAGCATTAAGAACCGTGGCTACGAGGTAGAATTTGTTAAGGCCGATTGAGGGATGACAGGGTTTGGAGATCTTCCATAGAGCTTGTGCATAGGTTAGATGATTGACACAGTCGCCTTCGTATCATATATGTATTTACTAATCCGTATTGTTACGCCTAACATGCATCACAGCCAATCTCGACTGTAACAATGATGGAAGTCGTAAAGCAACTTTCCCCACACAGATGCAATAACACTGACCGGCGAAGCGAAGCCTGGCGAGACTTCTGACAGTGTTGCGTATTCGATCCGTGCAACGAGTCTCTTAGCCCCGGAAGGGCTGGCTGCTATTGTGATTCTGTGTTGGGGCATAAGCGGCGATGTAATTGGGCTAAGGTAAATCAATCAGCTTGAATGTTGGTTTTGCAGACTGTCGATTTATTTAAATTGGGTATCATCATGAACCACGAACATGATAGAAATGGTGAACGGTTTCAGCATGAATGTTCTCTGCCGAAAGTCTCGGCAACATTAAGACGATCTAATAATTACAAAGCCAACTAAGATGGGAGTTTAGCCTGAAACCGCAGACTTAGCCTTTCAAGGCGGCCACCATACCAACCATCACCATCGCACTCTCCGTGCGCTAGATCAAATCCTCCCGCATTGGCTTTGAATCCGAATTTGAAAGTTGTGATGTGAATAGAAAACTCGCAATTATGTCTCTGGGCAATATGACAAGTAGAGAACATGTCGACAAAGTGTGCCGCATTTAGTGGCAGGTGTAGAGTAGTGCAAGTGAGAGATGGAGTTCGCTGCAGGATTCCCCAGTATGCTTTTCGAATAGTTTAAATACCCTCAAGGATCTGGGGGAAGAGCTTCTCAGTGAAATCCCAAAGAATAGGAGTGTAGTCTGGCGCCCAAGTAAGTCCAGTCCAGAACGTGTTACGCTGGCCTTGGAGGGCGTAGAGTTTCTTGAAAAAGCCAGCTTTCAACTCCTCAGGTGAGACCTTAGCCGCACCAAATCCGTGTGAAGCAAAAGCAATGACTTCAGGCTTAGCGATGTCGTAAGTGCCCGCGTCCTTGATCTTGTTAAAGGTGCGCTTGATCAGAGAAAGAGCTTTCTTGGAGGTGAGGCTAGCACGGCCAGACACACGGGTCGTCCACAGGTCTTTGGATCCAGCACGAGTAAGAACATCAATAAAATCGCCCTGTGGAAGATAGAAATTGCTGGCATTGTCCAGTGAGTCGCGAATGCTTGTCACTTCGGACGGGATACCTGTATTGCCGATAATGCCAACATACAAAGTCTCCCATGAGAACTTGGAGAAGAGGGACTTCTCCTCGCGAGAGAGGTCCCAGGTACCAACATTTTCAGGCGATGGGGTTGCCGCAATAAGTAGCTTCTTAGCCTTGACGCGCTTTCGTCCAGTCGGTGTTTGCACAACCAGGTCCACACCGCTAGCTGTACGACGACTCCAAGCGACTGTGCTTTTAAGCAAAACGTCATCTCCCAAAAGATCTAAGACGCGGTCATAGAGCGTCTGTGAAGAATACGTCTCTGGCCACTTGAACGATGGACCAAGAAGGCCGAGTCCAAGTGCAGCGATTTGAGGTTGTCCTACCACGGCCAACACGAACCAGGTCGGCGTGTTCACAGTGTCAGACAGAGAGATCAGGGTGCGTAAGATGGCCAGCGAACCGCCAAGATCATATTTGTTGAGAAACTCGCCAAAAGGGAGAAGAAGGTCCTCGGGAACGTCACCCGTCTGGAAATAGCCATTCTCGAACCAAGGCTGATACTTGGCTGCCAGCGCAGCGTATGCGATCAAAGCAGTTGTGGCATTGATCGGTCCGTAGTTGACGTCCACTTGCTTGCCAGTACTAAAATCGATGTTCTTGGTAGAGAGCAAGAGCTCGGCAGAGCCGATGAGATCAGGGTCGATCAGGCGAATATTGAAGCGTTTGAAGAAGGCCGCGGTAGTCTTGCGGTTGATATACGCCTGGACTCCGTAATTAACTGGTCTCTCGTTGTCGCTCGGCTTGTAAGCATGAACATGGCCACCCTAACAACAGGGATCAGTATGCTCAGTTATTTTCTTCCAGGACACAGAGACTGACGAGCTTGTTCTCTTTCTCAATCACCAACACACTTTTGCCGTAGTCCTCTCGGAGTCTGACGGCAGCGTAAGCACCAGTTGCGCCTCCACCAACAATCGCAACGTCGACCTCGAGTGGCGCATCGTGCGGCGTTGCGAAAGCTCTGTGGCTCGCAAAGCAGGTAACAATGGTCAGCCAGTTGTTCAATTTCATCTTTTTGGCGGCAGAAGAAGATGGATGGACATTTAGGAGGAAGAAAGACAGGGCTCGAGGAAGCACAGTAATAAGTATGAGAATCAATGTGGAGTCTTTTCTGTTTGTTTGCTCTGAGGCTTGCAGCGTCGGGTTCCACTGCAGATCAATGCATCAAAGTAGCGAATCGGCAGTTAACACGAAATGGCAAGCAGCATACAAGCCGCAGGCAAACCGTATGCTACTATGCAGGCTTCCACTCTAGCCACTCAACAACTCAACATGGCGTACGGCCTAATTTCGATCCGCGGCATTGGACAATGGAATAGCATAATTACCAACGTAGTATCCGGGAGGACCGGACTGACAAAGTTTAATTAGTGGTGTTTGGGGCATTGATGTTAATAACGCAATGAATGCAATTTAAAATCCAAAAAGTTAATAATCCGTTTGAACCTAAATTCAAGACTTGTGACCTATTATTATCTAGGGCTTGGTCAGGCAGGAAGCATGGTGAAACTCGAAAAGCTATGTCTTCCAGCTTGCAACATCCTCCAGCTATATATCACGAGCCTTAAACAACTAAGCTTATAGTCTTTTCTTGAGAGGGTCCCGCTTGAAATTACTCCATCATTTCACTCATCATGATTAAATGTCACAACGCGCGTCTGAATTACCAATTGGTCAGCTAAGCAAACGTTGAAAATGTGTAACACCCATAGCGGGTTGGCTGCCGTTGATATCATAGACTACCGATATTTCGTCATGACTAATTGTTGGTAGAGACTTTATTGTCTGCTCGGTTGATCTCTACCCGCCTGACAATTTACCATGATACCGCAATAACCCGTCGCGAAAGCAAATGCCAAGATAGAGAAGTAGTCGTCAAACCACCACTTCATCTTGGTCATGCGGCGGGCGCAGACGCGCATGACGAGAGATGTCAATGCTTCGAGCCACGGTATCCCTACCGGACACGCGCTCTTCAGTCGCTTTCTCACGCAAGATGACAATGTTGAGTACGACAAGCCGTGAAATATGGTTGAGGAGAAATACTGCAACAAAGCAATGGAGAGAACGATGCAGCACTTTATGCAAGGGAGGGGATCTACATTTTGAATGCCTGTCAAGGGAAGAGCTGAATCTGGGGAGAGGCGGAACTGTCTCGCTGATCGCCTTATAGGCTACTTGGGCTGTCACAGTACAATACCAGAATACCTAACTTAGCTCCCGCGGATGGGGGACTATGCTCAGAGCAGCCAAGCTCTGTCGGCATGTTGATGTTAGCTCTAATCGACAGTTTGTATTGGTCGCAAATGCCGGGGCAACGGCTTGAAGCTCCCTGGCCAATGGTGCTTCAAGGCGCGATTGGTAACAAGCCTCGTTTGAGAGTTTGAAACGAATCCGTTCGACAATGCAACTACATAGTAAGGCCAGCCCTATTCCTTAACCCAGACAGGCAATTAGCAAGCCTTATGCAGTAGCCGGTAAGCGATCTCTATCTACACTTCGAAAAAGGGGCATCACGGTTTAGAAGGAAGTCGGACCCGACTCACCGCAATCTACCACAATAGCCACGATTCAGAAGCTCCTTTTTTTCTTCAATTTTTCTTCAATTTTGGCACGCCAGCCACAGCTGAGTTCGTGGAAAACCCACGCCCTACGCAGCCGCGAGAATTGGTTTTGGTGCAGAACTGATGGACTTGTTTGGGAGGTCGAGAATTATGTCAATTGCAGCGTTGCTAGCAATTTTTGACTCGTTTAGACCACCCCTTAGCTATATAGATAGCACTTACGTTCCGACCTAAGCAGGAATCTGGTCTAGTGAGGCGTTAGGATTCGCGTGTACCTATTCTGTAGGGCTGTGTGGATAAAATGCATGGCTAAAAG
>JABCKB010000901.1:0-66604 GCA_013184455.1 Fusarium continuum | reverse complement strand
ATGAATTTTGGGACAGTGAGCCCTCTGGACTGCCGTAAAGGGGGGCTAATGTTCCATCGTCAGTGGAGCGTGTGACATCAGTTGTTCACATGGGTGGAGCGGGATAGGGTCCTATTGCTCGTCTTGGATCATATCTCGAGATAACGACCAATGACGACAACTCATCTTGACCGCGGGAGCATATCTTGACACGCTCTTGAGATCATGAGATGCTTCTTCTGGATTGTTTCTTATAGCTTTACAGAGTTCAACTCTCCACGTGTGTCTATGGTGAACTCTAATGGGTAAGTCTACTTCAACGTCTAACGACTAAGCGTTCTCAGTTCTCACCGCACCCGTTTTCTATTTAAGATGGAGATAGAAGAGGTGATAGAGCAGCCGACTTCCGTACCGCACGTTTCAGCAGGCTGTGGCAGTTCGCGACGACCCGCCGGATGCGATAGTCCGTATGAGTTTACTTCTATCAATGGGGATTAGGGAGCCTCAGTCAACATCTTTCATTCACTGCGCCCTTGTCGCGTAATTGTTCTAATCTATGATTTGACCAGGATAAGACGCTGAGCTTTTTAAGTTTTCATATCTCTGTGTGAGATCCTAGACGTCCCCCCCTCGCTTGTGGACGACCAAGTGGCCATTCTACAAACTTTCAACCAAATTGCTATCTCAATCGCCCACAGGCAAGCTCAATCGACATGTTGGATCCAATAGGTTATGGAACAAGAGTGACAGCTTGGTGTCACAGAGGGGTTCTGTGCTTCTTCCGTCACGCTTGGAGCAACCATCTGCACGTTGCTTTTCGGAACGAGTGATGACGGCTGTCAAACCAGTTCGCTAGGAGCAAGTTGCTACACACAAGCCCGGGGGACTAACGATGGACCATCAAACAGAGCATAAGCGTAAACGGCTTAAACAATCCACCGCGTCTAAATTATTGCCTCTGAACTATGGACAGCAAACGAACTCCCCCAATATCGGAATCGGATGATATTGACCATAACTTGTCTTGATCCTACTTAAGCAACTTGTCTCGAGACTCACCGACTAGGCCAACCGTTATGCTTTTCGTTCTCTGGACTCGCTCATGCTACTCAACGAGCGAAGCGCGCCAAAGACCGAAGTACTCTTCCCGATATCTGAAATGCCCACATGTGCGGCTACGTTCTATTCCTAAATCTCTGCGGATGTTATGGCGAGCTCCAGTTTGAGATGTCCTGTCCCCAGATCTACCAAGAGATTGATCGGATCAATGACCCAGAAGCTTGGACAGCGGAGACGATCAATGAGCTACCGTTTACTTTTCCTGACTCTTGCGTCCCTGGCTGGCACAACACTCGCATAATCCTGACTTATGGGGTCTGTTCTGCTCAATGGTGGTTCGACTGCCCGTCTGTTGCAGTGCCGGGTTATCCATACCGTTACCACACCGAGAGTGGAACAAGCTGAAGATGAGAGGGGATATTGTATGATAAGACGAAGAAGATATTAGAACGGGCCAGCTCAAGCTGAAAACGGGGTATGTTGTAGCTGCGACTGGAGCGCGCTCACACGGTGACAGCAGGGACAGGTTGAGAGGAGGTTAATGTATTCTTAATACCTACTTACACACCCCCGTTGTCGATCAATACGATATCAATACCTTTTAATACATTTTGTAGAAGGTTGATTCTCACGATTAAACCATGTCTTGTAAATACTGATTATACGAACCTGGCTGCAGTATTCGGAGCTAATTTGAAGCTCTTTCGGCTGTGCGATATTTCTGACAGGTATTATGTACCTCATCGAACAAGCCTGACATGTTTGGTCCCCACGATGACCAATTTCTTTCCCTTTTCTTAAGTTCAGCGGCGTAATTTATTATCAGTCATTGATGGCCGTGTCAAGTCAGACCGAAGCTGCGCCTTAGAGTCTCCGAGTTGCCTTGGGTAACAGAGTATAAAGCAGGAGAATGTATCACCTGAGCTGTAAGCCAGCCATACTTGAGGGGAGCCATATTGGGATTGGAAAAAAAAAAAAAAAAAAAAGCTCGATGTGGTTGTAAAAATGTAATTTCTTGATGCAGTCCTAACGCCCGCTTTCTCTGGATCCTTGTTTATTCGGACTTTTTTTTAATAGTTCTCGAGTAGGTAACTGATCTTGTTCAGACTGTGGTTGAAGTAAAACCGGTGTCTTGTAGTCCCAATAGCACCGAGGATTTGTGCAAGACTAGCGCCGATGAAAATGAATCTGTGTTTCGGCTTGGCTGCATATTGCTCTCTGTAGAGACGGGATAATGTGGATAAGAAGCTTGTTGTGAAAGCTTGGCCAAAAGCATAACCGAGCATGAGGCTACTCATCGGCGATTGGCGTAGGGGTTTTTCATGTCTAAAAGGGGATATCGTCAAAACGTCACGATGGACTCTTTGAAATAGCCCAGGGACGGATAATCGGCTTCAGCTCATCCCAGTCTGGACCGCATCTGGATGTTAGAAACGCATAGTAAAGATTGAATCATTGGCTAGGTACTTTACTAATAGTGGCCGCTAGACCCAAGCTGAATGGTTCCATCAGAAATAGTCCCCGGGGCGCCCCCGAACTAATCCCTAATCCTTCCACTGAAACCACTCTGGTGCTTACGGGCTGTGGGCTTCCCCTGTATCGCGACGCCGCAAGGACATGCACCCTTGAATTTATTCTTATTCGAGGTTCGTATCTTACCTTACGTACAGAGTAGCTCAACTTGATCCTTTCCACCTCAGCTGAGCTGATGGACCTCCATCTACAGCTCCCAAGATTATTTCAAACCCTCCTTTCTTTCTTGGCTGGAGGATGAACGTGACCCCCTCCCTCCTCTTCCTCCTCCTTTTCCTGTAGCGGATCTATCGTCAAACCAATCCAATGTCAACTTCACGAGATTTCGCTGTCCCAGCGGAGCAAGATAATTCGGCACAGAACGATATAGAGCAAGGAAGCCGCCACAGTCACTCATCCAACACCAACTTCTCTGACGAAAAGGACAACAGCCACCATGTCCGTTATAACCTTACCGTCAACACCCAGAACCTTTCCCCGCCCAAGGCTGAGCCTGTGCGACCAGTGCGCTCAGACACCGAGGTTCATCGCGAGATGAACTTCTCGCCTTCGATCCTGCGACGCCGAATAACTCGCGTTCCGACGTTTAAGACGGTCGAGGACTATGATGAGTTCGAGACCAACTTTGGCGATCGTCCAGGCTGGCAACCTGGCTCCGAACCTGGCTACGACCCTAAGCTCCCCGATGGAGGACATGCTTCGATGCCCACACTTCAGGCGCCTTGTGAGATCTCCGTCATCGACTTTTCGCAGCATAAAATGGCCAAGCGTCACTTCGATAACGCGAGTTTCATAAGCTTCCTCGACCAGCCCAAGGAAGCATGGGCAAAATGTCGGTGGATCAATGTCAATGGGCTCAGCTGGGATGTCGTACAGGCCATTGGAAACAAGAAGGGTCTGCACAAGCTGGCCCTGGAGGATTTGATGCAGATCAGAAACAGGACAAAGGCTGATTGGTACCCAAACCATGCCTTTATCGTCATGACTCTGCAGAAGCTTGTTCATCTGGTTGATGAAGAAGATGACTCGACCGACACCAGCAGCACATATTCGAGCAAGACATTGGGCGCATTGAGAGGATCGGTGAGGCAGCTCTGGAAGAGCCGCATGACGGCTGACCCCGAGAAGAATTTTGAGAAGAATTTGCGGCCGCAGGATCTCACATCGGACTTGCAAGAGACAGGCATGATACGAACTCTGCAGCGATATCACGCATCTGGAAACGAGGCACGGACAGAGTTTATGGAGAGCCGCTCATCCCTTTCGCCCTATCAGATGGCCGTTTCTGCAGAGCAGGTCTCTATCTTTCTGACATCGGACAACACCGTCATCTCCTTCTTTGAGGTTTCGGCTGGCGACATTGAGCGCCCTATCGTGACCCGTCTTAGCACTCCTGGCACAATTCTGCGCGAGTCAAACGATGCGTCGCTGCTGTGCCAGGGCATCATCGATGCTATTATCGATCTCGCCTTTCCTTTGACGGCCATTTACACGGACATCATCGCCGATATTGAGCTTGACGTCCTTACATCTCCAAGCATTAGCCAGAGCAAGAAGCTCTACATCTGCATCAGCGAGATCAACAAGATGCTCAGCTTCCTGAACCCTATTGACAATCTCGTCAATGTCCTTCGCGATCACAAGACTTATATGACACACGATCAAGCCATGCAGGAACTGGAGAATCCTTCAACTGGTGTCATTGTTACCCCCATGACGCACACCTACCTTGGCGACGTTCTCGATCACTGTATTATGATTACCGAAGCGTTGCAGCAGCTCAAGCAGTCATCCGATAATCTTATCAACCTCATCTTCAACACCATCTCGGCTCACCAGAACGAGTCGATGAAACAGCTCACTACAGTTACGATTATTTTCCTACCCCTGACCTTCATTACTGGATTCTTTGGACAAAACTTTGCCGAGGCAGGATTCCCCGAAATCCATCACGGTATCTGGTATTTGTAAGTTTGCTTTCGAACCACTGGTCTGACTCGTTGCTAATGATCTCTAGCTGGGCTTGTGCCGTTCCAACCGTCACGGCTACAATCTTGATTCTCATGAGAGAGATGATCTACAATTGGCTTGTGCGTCTCGTGCAGAGGAGGCACATTATCACGCTCAGGAAGAAGAAGAAGAGATCCAAACAGCAAAAGATTAAGCTTAAGGTGTAATAGAGTGTGATCTGAATAGTTGAACGGCCGAAGCATTTGGATTTGATGATACCCAAGCATTGAAAATCGGAGTAGGAGTGGTTTGATCATCGATGAGAAGCATCGAAGTTTTAGTACAGCATTCATGAACAGAGCTCACTGATCAGTATCATAGTAATAGCAGATGACGATGTATTTCGAGAGCGCCTGACTGTACTATTGCAATGATGAGGCATCATCCATATTTGTGCTTTAGATACCAATCCGTAATCTTATCACTTTTCTCTCCGACAGCAAGACGATGAACCGCACTTCTATTCGGTTCCGAGTATAAGAACAAAGAGTCCTTCGTTACCGTTTCGTGGCCCGCTCGCGTCTGTCATATGAATAGGAGGACAACAATCCATCTCAATGTCGCTTTAGTTGGTTCTATCATGCGTTCTATCATGCGATCAAAAATCCTTATTTACCGATCTACAAGCCACTTCCATTTCCATTCGATGAAGACGATTTGACAATCCAGTTTGCGCTTCAGCGTCGCTTTTGTAGTTAATCCACAGACAAGTGGCAAAATGCCTTGGCGACAAGCATCCATTCTCACTTGGGCAGAGACCCTGCAAGGAGCTCCTGCACAATTTTTGAGGGAGTCAAGAGAATCCGGCCATAACAAGCTTGGAGACATGGTGCTCTGGGAACCTTTTGTGATGGGGAGGTAATGACTAAGTGTTTGGTTTTTTTTCTTTGCCTGGGATGCAAGAAGGAGCTCTCATTCCACGATCTGGACCAGAAGTTATAGTATTCTTTGCATCAGTAGATAGTCCGGACCAGAAGGAGAGGCCAGCTTTGATCAAGAAGAGGGCTAGTAGGTATCGTTGGAAACACTTCTTCTTAGCGGGGTTTAGAAGAAGGTAATGAAGTTAGAAAGCCGAATACGATATTGAACTGATATCGATGTCTTTGATCACGTCCCGTGGTCTAAGTGCTTGGTACTTGGTCGACATGATTGACAAATTTCACCCAGAATACTTATAGGTCGCCATAACATTAAGAGGATCCTAAATATGATACGCAGTGATAGAATTCTTAGCGATTTAGTCATCTCTCCGTTTCATTCTTCAATGGCGATTGTTGTGAGGTTCTCGTGATAGTGAGGTTTTGCAACAATCAGGCAAGCGACACATACGAATAGTATTACTAATGACTCGTGGAGATTTGCATCTGATATGATGGTAAGTAGTTGTTTATGCACTGCAAATTCAGAAACTACTAACCTGGTCACCCCCGAGAGGAAGTTGTTGTGTTATTAAATGCCCGGAGGCGCTTACATAAGGCGTCTCGGGGGTGTTCACGAGCTTGGGCCCTCTGGAGCCTACAGGCAGCAACAGCTCTCAGAAGTTCATCTGACTTCAGCCCAGAATTGAACGAATCTAAAATGGTCCATCTCCCGTTTTGAGGAGAGCATAAAAACGTTCTATTTAAATAATTTAATCCTGCTCTCTTCTTTTAAATCATAAATGCTCCGAGTCCTTCGAGTAGGTCTTGACTACAGAACGTTGCATTGTTGTCTTGCAGGCGGCTACTTCATACTGTAAAGTACCTTACCTACCTAGGTAAACAACAAGACATGTCGCAACTCGACGACGCAAAGCATGAAGACGACATCCAATATGGCTCCGTGGGCATGACCCGAGAAGAGCTGGAAGAAAAGTCAGCTATTGCAGACCAGTTCAACTTCAGATCCTCTAAACTAACCTCACCAAAGGTATCCCAATCGCCCAAGGAACCACTCAAAGACGCTCGTCTTCTCTGAGCTGTTTCGGGAAGTCTTCAACCCTCTCAGCGAGAACAAGAAGCAAAATGCCACTGGTGCAGGCCCTAGAAAGGCCTTTCGTGGCGTGAATAAGCTCTCTCCCCATGAGCAGCGTCGACATATCATTGACCGTTTCATCACTCGATGGCGCAAAGAAGTTGGCCCTGATTTCTATCCCGCATTGCGCTTGATCCTCCCTGACAAGGACCGCGACCGTGGAGTTTACGGCCTCAAAGAAAACACAATTGGAAAGCTTCTTGTTAAACTTATGAAAATTGACAAAAGTTCCGAAGACGGGTATAACCTGTTGCATTGGAAGCTACCTGGCCAAACAACAGCATCGCGCTTGGCTGGTGACTTTGCTGGGCGCTGCTTCGAAGTCATCTCCAAGCGACCAATGCGGACCGAAGTTGGCAACATGACAATTGCCGAAGTGAACGAGCAGTTAGACAAGCTCGCTGCGTCAACAGGAGAAATGGAGAATATGCGTGTGTTCGAGACTTTCTACAACCGCATGAACTCTGAAGAGCTCATGTGGCTCATCCGAATTGTTCTCAAGCAGATGAAGGTTGGCGCTACAGAGAAGACCTTCCTGGACCTCTGGCATCCTGACGGCGATGCTCTATTCAGCGTATCGTCAAGTTTAAGGCGTGTGTGCTGGGAACTCTACAACCCAGAGACTCGCCTTGAACAGGACGAGACAGGCGTTGCTCTAATGCAATGTTTTCAGCCACAGCTTGCTCAATTTCAAATGCCTGCATCTTTTCAAAAAATGATTGAGCTTCTTCGACCGACCGAAGAAGACCCCGAATTTTGGATCGAAGAGAAGCTGGATGGAGAACGCATGCAAGTGCATGTGGTCCAGGATAAGAGTCATCCGGGTGGCAGGAGGTTCTGTTTCTGGTCACGAAAGGCTAAAGATTACACCTACCTTTACGGCGATGGCCTTCAAGACGAAAACTCAAGTCTTACTAGACATCTCAAGAATGCCTTCGCATCGGGTGTGAAGAATCTGATTCTAGACGGCGAGATGATCACTTGGGATATGGGTGTCGACAAGATAGTGCCTTTTGGCACCCTCAAATCAGCTGCGATTTCAGAGCAGCAAAACAAGTCAGACACGGACTCGGCCGGCCATCGTCCAGTCTTTCGAGTCTTTGATATTCTCTACCTCAACAACAAGCCTTTAACTCAGTACACGCTTCGCGACCGACGCCGCGCTCTGGAAAAAGCCATAAAGCCTGTTTACCGCAGACTTGAGATTCACAACTACACCAGCGCGACGAGTGCTGACGCTATCGAACCTCTTCTCCGAGAAGTTGTTGCCAATGCATCCGAAGGCCTCGTGTTGAAGAACCCACGCTCCATGTACCGTCTCAATAGCCGTAACGATGACTGGCTCAAGGTTAAGCCAGAATACATGTCTGAATTCGGCGAGTCCCTCGATTGTGTCGTTATTGGTGGGTACTATGGCTCAGGGAAACGAGGTGGCATGTTGTCGAGCTTTCTGTGTGGATTGCGCGTTACGCAGAACCATATTCAAGCAGGCGCCAATCCTGAAAAGTGTTTCAGCTTCTTCAAGGTCGGCGGTGGGTTCCGCGGAGAGGATTACGCAGAAATTCGACATCGAACAGAAGGCAAGTGGATCGAGTGGGATCAAAAGAATCCGCCTTCAGAATACATCGAACTCGGAGGGGGTGAGCTAAGACAATACGAACGACCAGACGTCTGGATCCGACCCAAAGACTCTGTTGTTGTTTCTGTCAAAGCGGCCAGTGTTGGTCCTTCTGATCAATATGCTCGTGGCTTCACTCTGCGGTTCCCTCGTTTCAGACACCTTCGGCTAGACCGGACCTGGGCTAACGCCCTCTCGCTTGAGGAGTTCCAGGAGTTGAAGCAGCGAGTTGACGAAGAATCGAAGGAGAAGGCGATGACTGTCGAAGACAGAAAGCGGCGCAATCCAAAACGAATCAAAAGAGAGCTCACAATAGCTGGAGAGGATACAATAGCGCCTGAATTTAAGGGCGAGACGACGAAGTTATTTGAAGGTCTGGAGTTCTGTGTCCTTTCTGAAGCGCTCAAACCTTACAAGAAAACCAAAACCCAACTGGAAGCCATCATCAAGGAAAATGGCGGCACCGTATCTCAAAGAGCTGCGCCGGGTACCAACATGATTCTTGTCGCTGACAAGAAGGTGGTGAAGGCGGCGAGTCTCATCAAGGGAGGCAACGTAGACATTATCCGACCCAAATGGCTCAGAGATTGCCTAGAGCAGGATATGGGGGCGTTTCTATTGCCATTTGAACATTCACATCTGTTTCACGCCACAGATGCGCTGAAACGAGCAGCGGACGAGAACACGGATCAGTTCGGGGATAGCTACGCGCGTGATCTATCTGTCGAAGAGCTCAAGGAAGTTATAGACGGCATACCGAAGATCGAAGATGGTGTACGCTTCGATAAGAATGAGTTTTTACAACAGCTCGAGGAACACGGTAAAGACTTGGGAAGCCTGAGAAGCTTTACCTTCCGACGATGCGTCGTGCTGTTTCATCCTGTGGAAGCCGGGGATAAGAAGGTGTCGAGATTGAAGCATCTTGTAAGGTACGGCGGAGGAAGTGTTACTGATGACGCAAACGATGAGTCTGTGACACATGTGGTGATCGAAGACGACGACCCGATGCAGGTGAGTGAGGCGGCCGATATGGTACGCAAGGAGTTGAGCTCAAGACGCATACAGCCTAGAGTGGTGACAGGGACCTGGATTGACGAGTGCTGGAAAGAGAGCACATTACTTGACGAGGAGCAGTTTGTGGTCCCTTGATGAAAAACGGGGTATTTTAACAAGTGTATACTAGCCAGCGTCTATGTTTATGCAATGAGGATCTAACGCCATTGAAAAGCAGTCGTTGACGCATACTTATTTGCCAATAGTCAAGAATAGCCTGTCACCAACATCTCCCAACCCGGGCTTCAGCATGCCATTGCTGGTTAACTCCTTGTCTACTGCTGCGATCCAAACCTCGCATCCTTCAGGCCACTCGGCCGCAACTCTCTGAACACCCTCCTCAGCTCCAATGACAGAGAGGACAATGATTCGCTTGGCGCCCCATTCACGAAGCGTCTGGATGGCGGCGGCGCAGGTGCCACCGGTTGCAATGACGGGGTCGACCAAGATGGCGAGGCTGCTGGCGGCATGGCTGGAAGATTGGTCATCGGGGACTTGCTGGGGAAGATTGTTGTAGTACTCGACTGGGTCGAGGGTTGAAGGCTCGCGATACATGCCCAGATGGTGGACTGGAACTGGTATAGGGAGCATGGTTTGCACAGCTTGAGATGTCAGTTTCAAGCCATTCTGGTTAAGGGGTTAAACATACCCTCAACCATGCCGAGACCTGACCGCAAGATAGGAACTAGACACATGGTGCTCGGATGGACTGTTGTAGAGGTGAACTGGAATCCCAAGGGCGTCTCATCCTGTTCAATGCGATCAGTGAAGCTCAGTCTAGATACTGATGCTGCTTCATACCTGAGGTCCATCTGCAGCTTTCAAAGACGAAGCAAGAGCCTCACAGGAGACGATTAGAGAAATCTCATGAATCAACGACTTGACCTCCCTGGGGTTGACGGATTTTGAGCGAAGCTGGCTTAGCTTGGCCTTGAGACATGGGTGCTGAGAGACATGGACGTTTGAAGACAACGAAGACATTGTAAGTTGGTAGCGTAAGTACACGGATACGTTCACAAAAGGTAAAGGTTTACGGGGAAACGATGAAGCATCACAGGGGGAGATGCTGGGACGAAGCCAAGGAGAGGAAGAAGGAAAAGAAAGAGAGAGAGAGAGAGAGGAGAGAAAGGAGAGGGAGGGGGGCTTTTTGTATCGAGTGCAGCACTTGGGCGCCAGGTAAGGTACAGTATCTACTACTGTACCTACCTACCTTACTATAGAGAGACACGTAGAGCAAGATAGCCACCTCTTTATCAACGTGTTGGTACTGCACTGTACTACCTGACCTGACTTACCTTGGAGTGAGATACTGAGATATTGGGCTGTGATCCAATGGATAGGACGGGAGGCTCTAATTGAGATCACGAGGTCGTTGCGGGCGGGAGTCGGCGGGGTAGAGCTTGAGCTACAAGGGACGTTCGGAGGAGGGCGGGGTGCGATAAGATAAGACGGAGCTCACCGCGTTTCGATAACGCGGTGAGGACTCAACATGTTTATGTTTGTGTTTACTCTCTCCGGTTGAGGACGAACCTTGCTTGGGCACCAACTGAATGTTATTGGACTGAAACAAAAGTGCCGTGTTGTTGTCTCTATCCTCTATCGTCAAATCTCTTGTCACCTTTCTTGGCACAAGCTTGTCTTGATATGGACCCTTGCTCTAGACTCCACCATAACTCAACGCCTCCACAACATTAAAACGCCAGTCATCCCCGTGGCAGAGTGCTCGGGATGTTTCTTTCGTCATTAAATGCCGTTATATCCGATGAATCTAGCCACAAACAATCACATTGACAGCCTTAGAGACTCTAGTTAAAATCGAAAAGTCAAAGATCCTCTACTCAACACCATGCCTTTTTACCATCATCCCAGTCGTCACCGCGCGCCGAGTTTTCTACCTTGAAGTGACTGCTTGAGTATCCGTACGACAACAGGACCGACAGTCAAGCCATGGCTGGCAGTTCTCCCGAGCAAACGCGACGCTCTAGTTCTGGGGTATACTCTGCGCCAGACGACTATAACGAGCCTGGAGAGGTCACCATCCAACAACCGATTCACGAACATGCCCTTATCGACACCGATGCGAAAACGGCAGCTCCCTTGCCAACACAGCCTGAGCGATGCGATGAAGGTGCTTACAGCGTCCCGCAAGACTACAGTAATCTCGATGAGACGGGGCCTGTTCCTCCAGTCGAGGAGCGCTCGTTAAACTCTGCCCAAGAACCATCGGGAGGACAAAGCAGCTTTGCCCGCCATGAAACTCCCGTCCAAGAGCCAGAGCCTCTTCCACAAGAGGCAAAGCAGAAGAGCGTATCGCAACTTCTGACCGGGCTATACACGCATTCGTATCTCGTATTTTTTGCACTTCTCGGAACACTGGCGCGTCTAGGCTTGACTGCGCTGACACGCTACAGTGGAACACCCGTAATCTTCAACACGATATGGGCTAACTTTACCGGAAGTATGGTTATGGGGTTTCTTGCCGAGGATCGAAAGCTTTTCCTTAACGAGTGGGGAACTGCAACTTACGACGAAGCGATCAAACTCGCCAGGCAGAAGCGCAGAGACGGAGAGAATGGGTCGGGCTCGAGCCAGCAGAAGGAGGTGGACCTGGAGGCAGCAAAGCGAGCGCATCTGGCGACAAAGAAGACGATTCCACTGTACATCGGGCTTGCAACGGGCTTTTGCGGAAGCTTCACTACCTTTTCGAGTTTCATCAGGGACGTGTTTTTAGCTTTATCAAACGAGCTGGCGACGCCTGGGTGGTCCGAGTCGCCAACGAGTCGCAATGGAGGGTATTCTTTCATGGCTATGCTGGCCGTCATCATCACTACTGTCTCACTATCCCTATCTGGCTTGTTTATAGGGGCTCACTTAGCTATTGGACTTCAACGCGTGACACCGTCGATTCCTTTCTCGCTAAGTCGACGTGTGCTTGATCCTCTGGGCGTGCTCCTCGGCTGGGGCTGCTGGCTCGGTGCGGTGCTCCTTGCAATATTTCCACCCCACAACGCTTGGCGCGGCCAAGCTCTCTTCTCGCTTGTCTTTGCGCCCCTCGGCTGTCTTCTGCGCTTCTACCTGTCTATCCATCTCAACGGGAAGATGGCGGCATTTCCTATTGGTACCTTTTCCGCCAACGTGTTAGGGACAGTGCTATTGGGCATGTCGTGGGATCTCGCCCATGTTCTGCTCGGCGGAGTTGTCGGTTGCCAGGTGCTGCAGGGCATAGAAGATGGGTTCTGTGGATGTTTGACAACTATTTCAACTTGGGTGGCTGAGCTTAGCAGTATGCGGCGGCGAAGTGGGTGGATTTATGGTGCTACGAGTGTTGTTGTGTCTTTGATATTGATGATTGCTGTTATGGGCGGATTGCGATGGAGTGATGGATATAGCAAGTTGGTATGTACGGTGTAGAGAAACACCTTTGAGATATAAGGTTACAGCAAACTGCAGAACGATATCTTCCCCCCTTGGTCAACTCTATTGGGAGCGACGCATTCTATCTGCAGCTAGGAGTTTCTCCAACGCTCTTGGGTTTAAGGTTCCTTCTGACTTCAGGCCTTAGTTAGTCATTGCTGGTCACATTCACCTGCAGCCGATTATCTGTTTTTCCCCCCTCCTCTCAAGAAAACCAGACTTTATCGAGTAACCACTTGCTGACCATCATCATACCATTTGTGTTGTCAGCGTTTATGGAGCAGCGAGAGGAACGACTGAAAGACCGGCCGAAGAGACTACCATGCAGACAGGCACGAAAGAGGCCAGAGGGCCAGCCTAACGGGCAGCCAAACAGCCAAACAGCCAAAAGAAATCAGAAGGGCATCAAGAACGAATCCGCACCGCACCCATATCCAGAAGAAGTTCCGACCAGGCGAGAATCCGATCAAGTGGTCCAGAAAACCACAAGCAAAAAAGTCAAGTCAAGGGCCAAGAAGCAGCGAAGCAAAATACGGATTAGGACATGGAGTGACCAAAAACGCTCAGAAAGACGCTCCAAGGCGGTCGCTGCGGTTCAGCAAGACCAGGGCTCCGACGGCGAGGTCGCTGCAGGTAAGAGCTTTGCTGCCAAAGAGAATACTATTAACTTGTCTAACGATCACCTTCCCACAGAAGTGCTTTTTCCTGTGCCTGCGCCACCAGTTACTCTGGATTGGGTTGAGAACTGGGATCATCTCCAAACTCCTCTACGGTCAGGATCCAGATACACCCGCAGTTTGCCCTCAGAGGCTGGTTCGGAAGACTCTTCACCAGAATTGACGACGTGGGATAAGTTTTGGTATAAAGAGACATGGTAGATTTGGGGGCCGGCAGTTGGTGGATATTCTTGGCTGCTCACCTCATCCGCATCCTTGCTCTCATCCTGGGCCATGCGGCTTTGTCTCAAGTTGAACCAACAGGAACGGATTGACCCCTGCTGACGGGATTCAGCCTTACGCCTGAGCTTATGGCAACTGCAGCTCAGCTCAACGCCACTTGTTTGACGCTTGCACAACAGCCAATGTCATCGGCGACATCGGTTGGGCTGTCAGCAAATCACAGTCAAACCCGTCTATATCCACCACCCTCACGGGCTGTGCTATTTCTGTTTATATCTCACTTGAGGTCGCCCGAGATTGGGTAGTCACTTGGTAATAACTTGGGTGGAATTGCATTGCAAACTAGTAGTCTACGTGCTACTCTTCTTTCTTGATCTTCTTTTCTCACAGTGATAAGTGTTTTGCTTTCTTTCGTGTCTGACTAGCCCGTTCGTGCTGTACTAAAGGGAGGTGTTCAAAGTCACCGCCGCCATGTATTCAAATCAGGCTGGCGTCAACGCCCGTTACGAGCCTCAGGCGACCGACGATACCTCTTGGGACAGCAATTCGGACAAGTTCCCTTCCCGCAAGAAAAAGACAAACTATCGGCCGACAGCCTTACGATGGTACTTTATCGTCGGTCAAATCATCTTTCTCATGGCAGTCATGGGACTCGTTATCTGGGCACTAATAGAAATGCCCAACTCAGACGGGACAGCGAAGATTATCCACAAGAGATATCCCAGCGACAATCCCAACTTCCCCCAAGACGATTCGCCTCTGACACCAGCAATGAGAAAGCAAACGAGACTCGCAACTACTGTCATCGTGAGCGATGTGTCTACTGTTGTTACAGTACCTGGCACAACCGGCAAATACACTAAAAAGATCCCAACGACAGCGTACAGCACGTACTGGGGCCAGGTTACGACAGTCAAGGATGGCACAACGATGACAAGCGCCGATGTCACCGTTGTTCCAACAAAGGTCATCACAAAGGTCGTCGTCACCAAGTCGGGGGAAACAACACACTCCATCTACACGAGCGTCAGCGTAGGCTATTCTGAAGCGTATCCCTCAGCCTCTGGTTCCGGCGACCCTGAGACCATAAGCTATACAGAAGCCTACACAGTAACCGCGCCCTATGAAATCCCTGGCGCGGTGGCCACATATACCTCTACTATACAGGCGGACAGGACGCAGACGATTTACACTACAATTGTCGAGGATGGAGAGACAAAGACTGTCTCTCATCTTGTCACCGACGCGGCTTCTACTGTGTATGAAAGTGTAGGAGAGACAACTGCCTCAGCGAGCACATACGTCTCCTATGGCAGGATCACCATCACGTCTGTCTACACGGATCCGAACCCGGCTGAGAAGCCCATGGCAAAGCCTAAGCCAACAGCAAAGGCCAAGCCCACTGTTATCGATGTTGTCACCGTCGAGCCTGATCACACGGTAAAGAAGGTCGAGAAGCTGGACCCTACAACTTACGTTGCTAAGGTCAACGAGGTCGAGACAGTGGCGGTAGTTGTCTCTGATGGCCTTGAGACGGTGGTCAGCGAGATGGGAGCTGTCGAGACTACAGTCGACGTCGCTGAAACTGGCGCAGATGGTTTGCTTACAACTAAGCAAGTCATCTCGACAAAGGCCGCTTCTTTGGCAACTATTGTCAGGTCAGCTGCTCCCACAACAATTGTGTCGACAAAATCTACCGAGAAACTCAAGACGATAACGTCCGACCGATCGGGTTCTTCGACTTTCGCCTCGACCGTCAAGGGCACGACAAGAACATATGCAAAGACAACAACAATTCTTCCCACTGCCACCGACGACGCGACCGAAGCTGAAGAAACTGGCGGGACAGTCAAAAAGGTGATTACAGTATATGAGCTCGACGCCGCAAAGTACTTCCTGGGCAAGTTTCTTCCTCCTATCCTGGCCGTTGTGCTCTCCATTCCTGCTCGAGTCATCGACTACAACGCACAACTGTTTCAGCCCTTCTATGCTATGAATCAAGTCGACGGCGCCATGGGGCCGGAGTCAATGAATCTACACTTCAGCGGTTTGGCTACCTTTATAGAGCCTTTCAATGTTCTGCTCGAGGGACATCCGGTACCTTTTATCACCATGCTCATCGTCTTGTTCTCAGCACTTCTGGCACCTATAGCCTCCGAAGCCATTGGCTTCAAGTTGCATGGCCAGTGCAAAATCAACGCCTACGAAGGTTGTGCACCAGCGCTGGGCGTGTCTACGCTCTCTTCGCGCATCCTCCTCGCTGTCCTAGGCCTGACCATTCTACTGCTCTGCGGATTACTATTCTTTCTACGAAACTTCGACACTGGCCTATACGCAAACCCTTGGAGTGTCGCGGGGATTGCCTCGTTGGCATCGAACAGAGATGTCAGACCCCAGCAGGACTCTGAGCGTAGGATCGAGAAGGAGATGGCTGAGAAGCGATACGGGTTTGGCTTCTTCGAGAACCACGACGGTAAGACTGAGTATGGCATTGTGCTCTATGATGATGCCGGAGAGACTCTGCAACAGCATGACCGGCCGCTGTCAGAGTCGAGTTCCGCGGAAACTCAGGTTGTAAGCACAGGTCGAAGGAACCCGTTCATTGTGCTTGGCCTCGCGTGGCGTTTGGTATTTCTGCTGTTTTTGCTTGGACTGATGGTGTTTTTGCTCTATTACCACCTCACGCTTGACAAGTCGTCGGGGTTCAAGAACTTTATGAACAGTCAGACCTTTGGTGTTCGATTCTTATTTACTGCTTTTGGTGTCATTATCTCCTTTAGTTGGACCGCGTTCTTTATCAGTAGGCTCGCTTCAACCCTTTCATCAGTCGATCATCGCTAACATTATTTAGCCATTGCTATGGTTGTGCCATATCAAGTCATGTCGCATGGCCCTCAGTCAGCCTCCAATTCGGTGCTGCTTACTCGTCCGACAAACCCCTTCTCGGGCTTTTGGTCTGCCATCAAGCACCGCCAGATCTTCCCAGGCCTCGTTGCTCTCATGGCCATATTCTCCGAGTTCATGCCTATCCTCCTCGCCAACATCCCCTATTCGCTCTCCCAAGTCCGCATCTCGCATGACATTTGCGCGCGTCTCTCGGTCGGCATTCTAGCCTTGATGGCGCTCACCATCATCCTCAGCTTCGTCATACGCTGGCCCGACATGCCGGTAGACCCGCGCTCTATCGCCGGAGCAATGTACTACGTCAGCGAGAGCAACATGGTGGACCGCTTTAGTGGCATGGCGGCCATGAATGGGGAGGAGCGTAAGCAGCGCATCAAAGAGCTTGGAGGGACGTATCTGTACGGTGACTTGACGACCAGGACGGGTGAGAGGAGGCCTGCGGTGGAGTGGGATGATCGTACTCTGGGCGTTGATCTTGCTGTGCCGCAGCGGAGGAAGGATGATGTTCACGTGAGGCATGAGAGTGTTGATACGGCGTATTACGGACATCAACCATGATTTATGAAGACATTATGAATTTGGGAAGCATACGATACTCGGTTTTACGGATGGGGAAACAAAACGGTAACTTGCATAACATTAGGGAGCATTCTGGGTTTTGGTTCAGCAACAATGAATATTATTTCAACTCTACACGCTCTTGATATGTGCGAGAGTGACTGAACACTATGCATCTCGAAAGACTGGTGGATGAAAGACTTTCTCGGTCCATTTTAATCAGTAATTCTCACAGTGAATTTCTTCATCCGAGTTCCTGCTTCTGTTTTAGTCTTCCTCCAGCTCAGGGTACTTTCTCCAGACTCCGTCCGAATAGGGCCTGCGCCTGTCGCTCTGGAGGTACTTGCTGATGTTGGGTCTCTCTTTGACAGCCTCGTACAGCTTGAATACGCCGTCGTATTCACCTGACTTTTCCAACGCTTCCGTGGATTTGGGGAAAGCATACTTGGTCCCATCGACACACTAAAGGTTAGGTCAGTAGACTGGAGGGATGATGGTTAGAGTTCACGCAGGCTGTTACTCACCTGAAACAGTACGAGGTCTGCGTAGGTTAAGCTATCGCCATAAAGCCACGGTCCTTCACCACTGGTCTTGGCATCAAGCACTCGCTGCATGTACTTGAAGAACTTGGGAAGACGTTCTTTGATGAAGAACTTTGACCTCTTCTTGGCTTCCTCCTTCTGGTCCTCGTAGTACAGGCTGGTGGCGATGGGGTGGTGCGTGTCATGGAGCTCATTGACAAGACCATCCAGAATGGTCAAGGCAATCTGGTTGAGGTGGTAGACACCGTTGCCCTCCTTGGGCGCCAGACCGACCTTCGGAGCAACATAGAGGAGGATGTTGGGCACCTGGTGGATGACAAGATCGCCGTGCTTGAGCGCTGGCGGAGCTAGAACCGGGGGATTGTGATCATCGCCAACATTGTCGGCGGAGATGTAGCTCTTGACGGCAGCAACGGCCTGTTCTGTGTTCTGTGCAATATCTGAGTAGGGAACACCAGCTTCTTCAAAGACGAGGCGGATGAATTCACCGCGGCCAGGAATGCCAGGCCAGTAGATGAGCTCATAAGGAGCATCATCATCGGTCTTGACGCGCTTTGGATCGGGTTGAGACATGATGTGTGGTGGTGAAGCTATTCAGAGTGTTGAATGAGGGTGAAAGGATTAATAAGAATGGGGAGGAGTGGGATGCAGTAAGTAAATAAGTACGAGAGATTGCCTCGTCCGTCAATAGAAAGCTATATCACATCACACTGATGCGGAGGAGTGGGGTCGGCCTTGCCCAAACCTACATCGCAGCTGCTAGACAATGTTATATTAGTTAAGATGACATAATTCTTCAATGTTTTGCTGCAACACTTCATCCGTTTCATCCTTTGACTTCTCCCTTACACGCATCAACATATTTCGGTTTCGAAAGAACCTCAGGATTGGCCGAAAGCAGAGTCCGGAGTACGAAAACCGGCCGGCGGTCGGAGTGGAGACGGGCGGAGGCGGCGCGGGGCTGAAAGCTGAACCTCGATGATGAGATCATGCAGTGCCTGCCCGAGACTAACAAGATGATATAAGGAAATGAACCTTCAGTTTTGTGACAACCTTGCCTCCTTATAATTATCGTCTCAAATGATATTAACACTAACGAGCTTGGGGGTTCGTTTTATTCTCATGTTTTCCTCGACTATAAGAAGCTCGCTTCTCGGAGTATCATGCACCAGGCGAAACTATGGGAGGTGCAACACGACAAATGGGTTGCCACGGATACAAGTGAATTAAGCAAAAAAGACTTTTTAAGATTCGATCTGAGCTACTCAAATTTGTCACTCCATCTAGACTTCATACATGTAGATGGTTGCTTGGAGGCTGCGTAGAATAAGTCTCGCTTTGTTCAGACAAAACCTTTTCTTCTACTTCTCCTAGTCTTCAAGTCACGAAACCTATGGGTTCCATTTCTATTATATATAGCTGGGCGTACCAATGCCACTGGTTCATATCCAACTCACAAGATCTCTGACAAACCTAATATAGAACCCTAGCCAAGAGAAGACTTGCTTACCGTGGCATTTTGTCACCCTGGACATTCAACCCTCAACAGGGATTTAAAGAATTTTGAAACCTATCTCTTCACAATGGTTATCCAACTCGAATAATAGAGCCGAATAAATGAAAGCTGTATCCTTTCGACGGCAAACGGTTCTGTCAGTCCTCCTGATGATGTTCGCCATTGCTGTTCAAGCTGGTGGTATCAGCCTGATCGGCTGCGCGAAAACTATATAATCTAACTTCTCCCTTTGCCTGTCGAAACGTCATATGAAAGCAGCCACTTTCTTGTACTCCAGTCGACTCAGCTGAGAACCATGGAACAGCACACAAACCCGTGGTGACACCACCCAACTGTTTCGTCGACAATCCCGTCTTTCTCAAGACCATGGCTCTCTGTATCGACACGTACTGCGCTCTTACAGATCGCCCGTCTATGAGTCTCACAAAAGACTACTGGGTATCGCATCTCGACACGGGTACTCTTTGAAAACTATCAGTACACTCTAGTCATGTCATAAGAGGATGCTTTGAGCGCAGCCAGAGAGGACGAATCCAACGCGTTCCACAACTATAGTTCCGAAGCAAGTGGTTACCACATGGGGAGCCTTGCGCCCCCGCGACGTCACGGTGGTCATGGTGCTTCTAAAACGATAGCCTTGTCACCTTTCACGTCTCAGGCTCTCTACCCCTTGCCGCTGGAGGGTGGTGTTGCGTATCTTGCCTTTCCTGCTCTTTCATGGCGCTTTTGGGGGCATCACAGCGTGTCTACCACATGAGCGCCAGGGCACAGCTGGCAACACAAAGCTCTTCTGGTTAAGCCCTGGCTGATCTGCCCAAGAGCGTCCAAGTCGAAACGGTTGCGGGGGAGCGTTTGAACCAAAGGGGGTATCTTGACTAAAGAGTTGGTATGAGCTGGGACAGAGGACGATAGAGCTTTGTCTATAATGGTGCTGTGTGGACTTCCTGGTATGACCAGTCAAGTGCGTGAGGATATTGTTGAGATTTTGAGAAGAAACCCATTGTGTCGCGGCTTTGTTCTGTTGGATGAAGTCTTTTCTTGGTGGTTGCGAGTTGGTGATGATGTGTCACTCAATTAGTTAGACAAGTGTAGTCCGGGTGGGGTTTAGTCTATTGGAACTCTATTGGGATTTGCACTTCTCGTGAGACGAGTTTCTATATCGAGCTAGCTCGTCTTGTCGCTCTGACGTATACAGCAATTTCGTCTTCAGTAGCTACAAACCTTGACTTGTTAGGATCGTTTATAGATTCAAAGAACCGTTGTCGCCAGAAGCTATTGATTAAAAAGATTAATTGGGGGTTGAAATTCTCTCGTAAGCGTGCATCAACTCAAGTTCGTATTATGCAGTTTGAAAAGGTCAATAGCAGCATCTTATTGGCCAGGTGTGGAACAGGGTCACGTTGAAAAGCACAAGGGCGCGGCCACGACCCGAACGAATAATTGACAAATCCCTAGGTATAGACAGAGTACAGTACCTAGGTACCAAGAAATGCCAGGCACAGGCACAGGCACAGGCATAAAACTCTTACATACCTTAGTACTTACCCCTGGCAGGACGCATGCATCCTTGACGGTGCAGAACAGGACAGTGTTGGATTGTCATGCAGTGGCGTCAAAGAGCTCTCGAGCCTCCTTCTTGATGCATCACCTGCCTATTATGTATTTTTTCTTTCTCTAGCAGTTAACTCATGGCGTTGAAGACTATCGGATTGTGGCCCATCAACTAACTAACTTAACTACCCTAGTTACAACTTACATACTCTAGAAGCTGGCTGCTGCACATGCATGTCAACTCCATGTTTGACAACAGAATCGACCTCAGGGATCTGCAGATACAGTACCCGGCAAGAGCGATTAAAAAAGAAAAGCAATAAGATCCTCTCTTAAGAACCGACTTAAGGACCCGACACCTGTCAAAGACCACGCACATCCAATGGTTCAGCCCAAACTGAAAAAGTCATGGCTCAGTTCGGACCGTTTCTCTCGCATCGGGACTAAACCTCTTGAGCCAGCTGCGAAACAAGTCTCGTTTCCAATGCCCGTTGGCTCGAGACCCTGCAACGTCGCCATGACATCCTTGGCTCTGATCGATCAATGATAATCGACACATCTACAGTAGCCTCCTCGGCGGGTCCCTGGGCTCCGCTCGGTGCCAAACCTCAATGGGCCTCCTCCGTCCAACAAGCCCCGGCATCTTGGTCCAGAGTCGGCAACTCACTGTCAGAATCCGTGAGTTTCCCCCGAAACCCCCAACCGGTGCCCAAGGACGCCTCCCGGCGCTACTGTACCTAGTCTGGTGTCGACCACTGACCATGGCGTTTCGACCGGCTTGGCTTCTAGCGTTGGTCTTCCACGACTCCGGTAAGCCATCACCAGGAACCCGCCGTCACGCGATGCCGTACTCTAGGCCCCCTACCCAAGCAAGCGAGGATCTGTTACTGTACAGTAACAAGTTTCCTCTTACGGTTCCATGCGTGGAGGCGGGTCAACGCGGAGGCGAACGGCCAACTACTCAGCTCAGCTCAATAGGGTACCTACTGTAGTTATTATAATCATGCTCCCGCTTCTTCCACTCCCCCTCCGCTGTCGCGGGCCTCTCTCTATTCTGATCTTGATCTCGGGACCTGTCCTATGTCTTATACCATAGCCGTGCAGTAACAAGATGCGAAATCCGCCCCTCGAGGTGGTGGCCACCTGGCCGCCGCCAAACTACCACAACCCCGAGCATCGCGGGCCCGCCCTGCTCATTGTCGAGGTCACTATCATGTCTGTCGCCATTCTCACTCTTCTGGCTCGCCTCTACGTCCGGATATTCAAGGTCAACAAGCATGGGCTCGATGACTGGCTCATGCTAGCCGCCATGGTAAATATCCTCCCCTAACCTCGGCTTCATGTGCAACCACCAGTGATCGTCCCCATTGCTGACCTGTGGGACTAGGTTTTTGGTATTGGTGTCACCGTCTGCGTGATTCTTGCAGCTCAGCTCTACGGCTGGAACATCCACGTCTGGGATCTCAAGAAATCTCAGGCCGAGACAGGCCGAAAGGTCTCCCTTGCTGCCCAGACACTCTTCCTGTTCTCTTCTGGACTTGCAAAGAACTCGATCCTCGTTTCTTATCTCCGCATCGCCCCTGCACGATCTTGGCTACGGCGGTTGACTTATGCATCACTTGCTCTTGTTACTGCCCTCATCTTCATTTTTCTCATAGTTCTTTGGACACAATGTCGGTAAGTTGTTAAACTTGACTATACCAACCACTTGGTCTCTGGAGTACTGACCAATCACAGACCTACCTCTGCGTATTGGAGCTTGACTGGAGGTGACAGCTGCTCCGCTGAAGGCCCTCGCGTACTGTAAGTTGGCCATCTATGTACTTGGCCCTTGCCTGTAACTAACCATGTTCGTGTGTAGGAGCCAAGCCATCACCACAGTCATTACAGATTTACTTGTCTGCGCTCTGCCTTTACAGACACTTCTGCATCTTAAACTTCCTCTTTCGCAACGCATCGCCCTCATCGTTGTCTTCTCTCTCGGTCTAGTCGTTGTCTTCGCGGCGTCTATGCGCGCCTATTACACGCATTATGTAACAGACGAGACCTACGACGTCACCTGGGAGGGCTTTCATCTTTGGATCTGGACCGCCGTGGAGGCGAACCTGGGAGTAATCTGCGGCAGCGTGCCAGCACTTCGGCCACTATTCAGAAATATGTTCCGATCCAAGGCCAGCAGCTATTACAACAACACTACCTCCCACGCCTATCCGCCTGGCACGGCTCCAGGAGTCGTGACCATTGTCACCAGCCCCAAGAAGAACTCTCGGAACTGGACAGATAGTCTTCAACGAGGGTCCAAGGGAGTGAGGATAGAGGACGACCATATCGATGTCGAACGAGGATACAACGAATCGAGACGACAGAAGAGCACAGACACTGGAGTGTCGACACTCGAGATGGATACATGGCCATCTAGGCCACAGCCCAGATCCTGGCCTGCAAGCTCATGAAGCATGATAATTGGGTATGCGTTGGCGTTGTGGAATTTGAAAGGGAGTTGGGATGAAGCTTCACGAAGCGGGAATGGATATTATGGGTAAAGGTCCCCTCGGTAAAAAAAAAAGTATATTAACAGAACAACGCTTTGTTAGCATTGGACAACCAACTACAAGATTTATTTTTGTCTATCCTGGCTTTGCTCAAAACTTGTCCTCCGCTGCAACGAACATGCGCTCTTCGTCCATCCTTATTAGCCGCCTGTTCTACCCCAGAACGCTTGAAGGCTAGTCCTCTCAAGAAGTCAAAACTATTTGAAGACTTGGAGTATGGCGGTAGTTTAGTGTGTATGACAAAGGTGATTCTTGTCAAGCCTATCACGTTCCTGCTAGGTGATTCCTTGATCTTGAACCAAGCAGCCGGGATACGCTAGCACGAAGGATCGAAGTTCCCGGCCATTTGGCACATGCATCATTATTAATTATCCGGTCGGTACGCATCAACGCCTCAGCCTTCCCTGGCAGGGCTGTCGTTCATATTCACTGGGGAGCGTCGCGTTTTGGCCGTAGGAGATAACACCAGTGATAGATATCTGGGTCATTCGGCAACATCTTTGGTGTGAGGACTTTAGCAAGAACCTCGACATCGAACGGTAGATGATCAAGGTCGAATCGATACGCTGAGTAGCTGAAGGAAACCCACACACCACCGTCTGCAAGACAGCCCCTAATTCCAGCAGCCATGCGGCGCAGCGCAGTCTCACCACCGCATGAGATTGCATCGACAGTGCTCTTATCGACAATGAGATCAAACTTTTCTCTCAGGTCCAGCTGAGTAGCGTCTTGAACATCATAACGCATGCGAACATCTCCAAAAGCCTGCTCCTCGAGATCGCGACCTCGATGAATAGCCAGGGGTTCGTAGTCGACGTTCAGAATATCGCGGAAGCCCCGGGACCTGAAGTGGTTTTGAAGGTCGCTGGTGCCGAAGCCGATGTGGAGGATGCGGGCCGAGTCCGGGTCGAGCTGGTCGAGGACGGGCCTGACCAAGGGCATGAACTCGGCCGACGGAAGAAGCCACTCAAAGGCCCTTTCGGACGAGAAGCGCTCGTGCCAGTAGCTCTGCTTTTCGAAGTCGGCGGCCATGACGGCGGCGAGGGCGCTGCATGTGGTCTGGAAGATTGGCGAGGTCGGGATGGGTGGGATCTGCGGTGCGGAAGCCATTGCCTTTTAAAGCAGGATTTTTTTTTAGTGTGTGTGCTGTATCCGTAGAGCCGTTTAGTCTGAGGCCGGTCTCGAGGAGGTCAGCAAGGACCCAGCTGCTGCATCTTGAGAATGGGATTTTCCTGAGCAAATCCTGGCTGTTGGTTCGGTATCTGGGCCCACAGAACTGGGATTGTTGGCAGTGAAGGATGCATGGGCCGGCCCGGAACGAGTTGGAAGCTTCATGATGGTGCTTTTTTACTGTAAAAGATGAGGGCATCTAGGTTGAGTTGTGGAGGTAGTGAGCCGTCGGGAGTAAAGAGATGGTCTGACAGTGTTGGTCGGCTCCTGTCATGTTGATCTGTATTGCTCTTGATAGTGTCTTTGAGAAGGATAACTTGAATGACTAAACCATGTTGAATAAGGCACGCAAGCGAAGGGTAGAGCGAAAGTGGTCTCCTCTGAGTTGAGGTCACAAAAGATATGCCTGATGCTCAGGAACATATCATCATATTGGGTTACATCCTGTCAGCTATTTCAAAATACCATCATGTCAAGGACTCAATCTTTTTCGTGTATGAGTTGGAAGTGAAAGGGAAGGGTCGGAATAAACATTTCTTACCACGACAAACATGAATCTTTGAAAGGACCCTTGATCATCTTATGAACCTGAAGAATCAAGAGATGACGTATCCGTACTGTACCTGTGCTCTACCATTAATTAACAGGGGCTGCCTAGCAACCCCAGCCCTATTAATACCAGCCAATGAATCCTCTCCTCCAGCCACATTCGATAGCGAGGCGCTGTTTCAGCTCCGCCTCGGAATGCCGCGTCAACACTATCAATGAGTTGGAATTGAACTCGAGCCAAGACAAGTCAAGAGGAGGCTGCTTACGAGGCGCCCAATGCCAATGGAGGGGAACTTGACTTGACGAATTTTCTGTCTTTTAATCAATCACAACTTGACTCTGTTCCAGTTCCTTCTATCGTTTATTTATTGACTTTGCCCTCCGAGTAAACAGCAACGTCTGGCACAGCACCTAATTAAACTGCACACATCGACTAATAAATTATCATCTTCAACGCCAAACCGGGAAAACTCAACGGTGGAGATATACTACTTACTACAAACATGGTGCCCGCTCCGCATCAAGACCCCTACGCTATCGCCGTCGACTATGCAGCCAAAAACACCATCAACACTCTGTCGAGACGCGATCTCCAGAGCCCAACTCACACACAGCAGGTAACCTTGGGCATCATCGCCGTCTACGTCGTTGTCATTGCTATTCTATGGAACGTTCCATACATCCGCATGGTTCTCTGGCCCTTCAAGGTATGTCACTTCACGATCAACAAGAGACCCTAGTGCTCACTCTTTGCAGATGCTGGTCATCGCCTTCCACGAGTTTGGCCACGCCATCACCGCTGTTCTCACCGGAGGCCGCGTCAAGTCTATCAGTCTTGATCCCAATGAAGGTGGTGTCACTCACATGATCGGCGGCAGAAGCGCCATCACACTACCCGCTGGCTACCTGGGCTCTTCCATCATCGGCGCCCTGCTCACATTCTGCGGCTTCAACATCGTCGCCAGCAAAGTAGCCAGCTTTGTTCTCGCCGTCTGCTTCCTCCTCACTCTCTGGTGGGGAAAGCGTGATTGGCTCACCATCTTGACTATCCTTCTCGCTGTCGGACTCCTCATCGCCTGCTGGTTCATCTCCCACGCCCAGGCCTTGCGCTTTGTCGTCCTCTTCATTGGCGTCATGTCATCGCTCTACAGCGTGTGGGATATCTGCGATGATCTGATCCTGCGTAAAGTCAACTCTTCCGACGCCAGTGTCTTTGCAAAGCGATACGGCGGCTCATCGCAGTGCTGGGGTGTCATCTGGTCCATCATCTCGGTCCTTTTCATGGCTGCCGGTATCGTCGCTGGTTTGGCAGCATTTTCACAGTCGTTTGAGCAGCAGGAGAAGGACTCTCAGAAGTTCATCCCTACCTAAACGACTTGTATGTCTGGACATCCGTTGGATATGTTTGTTGTAGGCTATTGGCCTATGGAGGCGCGTGGAACGACCTGGGGATTCGTCGCATGTGCATTGCGTTGGTAACGCCTCGTCGGGATAATGAAAGGTGTTTGGCATGGTCAGGTGGTGGTTTGAGGATAGCTGTGTGCTACAAGTCGCCAATGTATAACAGCGAGTTTGTATTTTGATACCCTTTGGAGATGGAGTCTTCTTTACTAGTCGGATAATACGGAATAGTAGTGCATCATAAGATCCATATCGTGAACAAACAGGGAATGCTGATCAGGAACGTTGCCGCTTCTGGCACCCAAGGGGAACACCTCGAACAAACATGAGGGAACGTCTTACCATCCTGTGAATCTTTGGTTGAAAACGTGTCCCTATTCACAGATAGTCGGTCCTTTCGCAAACCTGAGAGTCTGACGAACCTCTTGTGACACCATTGTGATCATCTCAAGGCCATAGTCTAGCCTTATGAAACATGGACGACGATGATGATGCGCCATCACTTGGCCTTTTACTCATTGTTGTATCTCAGCCATATAAAGGTTACGGAACCCAACTCGTTGGAAAAAGTCCTTGCCTACTTGATCCCAACTCAAGTTCTTACACTCCAGATTATCGAATTCAACTACACGACTTAACACCATGGCTGGCCATAATCTAGCCTGTCCCATTTCCGTCATCGGTCGTCCGACCAGACAGGAAGACTTTTCGCAAGAACCTCCGACTGTAAGCCTCGCGGGGGAACACTACTTCTTTAGTGGCCCGGCTCGGAGTTACGGGTTAGTATACGGCCCTCTTTCATACTAAGCTTGTTAGTGCTGACTTATGCCTGCCAGACGAGTCCATGAAGAGATCTCAAAGACCTCCAACCTCGATTTTGATCATACACACAGCGAAAACAGCGCTGAGTACATCATTCTCGGTCCCAACCTGCGCTTTTTCAGGTGCAGTCGTACTTGGCAAGGAAACATTGCCGCCCAAAGTAAGACGCCAAGAATCTACTGTCTCTTGATATGCTTACCATAGTTGCAAAGATAGCAGTGACTTCGAAGACTATGGAGAAGTTTGTGACTTCTTTACCGAGCACGATGTTGAGCGCCCACCCTTTCTCTACCTCGGTCCTAACAAGTCCTTCTACACTCGCGTAGATGATGGCACCGAGAAATGGCAGCTCTCCCCCGAGATAGTTCGTAACGGTCTACAGGTCACGTCCAACGCGGCTCGTTCTGCCGTGGAAAGCCTCTGGCTCGGTGTTGAGGGTACGTGGGTTGCACAGTACCGAGACAGTCGCTTCAGATTCGATCTTAAGGATCAGTACCCTGGCCTGGGCAGAATTCTGCTGAAGAAGCAGGACGAAGAGGTCACTATCAGTGCTCTGGCTCTGAATGTGAGTAACGGAAACTCGTATGCTTGCGTCTTCAACGATGGCAGTGTCGTGTACGAGGCTGGGTCAGCAGGATTTGATGGTGAGGAGTTTGAGCGTTGGTGTGAGCAGAACTTTAGGTTTACTCAAAGACTGAGCTATGACTCCCAATGAGAATGTTTATAACGGTTGTAGGAACAGATGTTGTTCGCCTGAGTTGACGAGAACGGTAGCGTAAGGTGCGATTGAATTCCCCAAATTTACGCAGAACCAGAAAATAATTGCAGAGCTTATGATTTGTCAAATTATTAAACCTCAAATGGATAATCCAAGCCTTGTTCTTTCGAATAGGCTGGAGTGATCCAGTGCTCGCCATTAAGCAGTACCTATCAAGAGAGACAGCCGTTGACACATAATTTTGTATCGAGTAGAGAGTCATCACCGCCATCTTACTTCCAAGAAGCCCCTTGTGTTTAGACAACCGAGCCCACTCTTTGAGAGTTCTCACTAAACTTCGTTAGAATCTTTAACAACAACCTAATGATTTCATCTCAAGAGATCTCACAAGGAGAACCACTACCCAAGGTCAGAGGTTTCATACCTGAAAGGTTTACGGACAACTCCACCTGATTGATGGTTCTCTCACAAAATGGACGAATAGATGACTTGTTTATGGATATCGTCTCTTTATAAATCCTTCATCTGACGCATAGCGTGCTGTTCTGGCTTACTCTAGAGACGCAGATGATGTAAGCTGATTATCTGACAGTGCAAGCTAACTAACTACTATATAAGAGCGGTTTGCAAGGCCTTTTTGAGTCTTTGTTTATCTTCTTTATAAGAATATATCCAAAAAATGGCTTCTACTAGAACCCTCTTCCAGCTCTCCTCCCAGCCGACATGGTTCGAAAACATCACCACCAGGCCTAACGGCACAATCTTGGCCACTCGCCTCGATGTCCCTGAAGTCTGGGCCGTCGATCCAGCAACGTCGTCGGGCTCTCAAGTTCTGCGCATTCCTCTCCCTGACGACATTCCTAACCAGGGGCTCACTGGTATTTGTCCCCTCCGCCCCGACGTCTTCGTCATCGGCGCAGGCTCCTACGATTTGCTTGGAGGCCTAAAGTCCAAACCTGGAACATGGAGTATATGGCTGGCCGACTTTAGGGGAGGACAGCCTGAAGTGTCGAAAGTAGCTGATATCCCCGAGAATGGGATGATCAACGGCATCGCCACGTGGGATGAGAACACTGTCCTCGTCACAGACTGTCTCTATGGCAAGATTTACAAGCTCGACATTACTACGGGATCATACAGCATTGCGCTGGAAGACGAGACAATGACAATTCCAGCAGACTCCCCTTACCCAGTTGGCATCAACGGCATCAAGGTCCATCGCACCTCAGAGCAAACTTACATCTACTACACAACCACATCCCGCTTCTCTGTGTATCGTGTACCCGTCACGCAGCAAATACAGGCCGCAGGTCCTGTAGAGACGTTTGCCACAGGAACTGTGGTGGATGACCTTGCTGTGGCCCGCGATGGGACCGTTTACATTTGCACCATGATCTCAAACACTGTAGCACGGATCTCAGCGGCGGGCGGAGAGCCTGTAGCTGTGGCAGGCGAAGCAAAGGCCCTGACGGTCGCAGGCTCAACGGCGTGCGTGTTCGGTGAGGATGAGAAAGTGCTATATATTGCTACTTCTGGAGCGAAGGCGATGCCGGTGGATGGAAAGACAGAGCCGGCAAAGGTAGTAGAGATCAAGCTGGACTAGGATGTCGGATATAATATGTAGAAAGAAATTCAAGAGACGATTGTTTAAATCTGCATCTCGAGCGAGAATCCCCGCTTCTGAATGTTTAGCCCCGTGAAGCGAGCCAATCTATCATGGTCCCATGCCTATCATCGGTAATATGCCCCAACGCCAGGTTCTCCCATTAACAAATCGACAAAGCCTGTTAGTCCTGTTTTGGTGGTGCAAGTTTGGAGGTTGGACATTCTGGAGCACGCGTTTACCATCTTCCACGGCGTCCGCGACCTCCTCCAAATCCACCTCGGCCTCCACCTCCAGACATATTCTGATCATATCCAAAACCACCCTGGTTTCCGCCGAAACCACCACCAAAGTTGCCTCCTTGGCCGGCTTGTCCTCCCTGTCCTCCAGCCGCTCCAGCATTTTGCATACCAGAAAACATAGCGTTCATCTGACTGGGATCCATCTGACTTGGGTCCATGCCTGAAGCCATCATCTGCTGCATCATGGCTTGCATCTCAGGAGGCATGCCGTCCATCCCACCGGGCATTCCCCCTTGCTGACCGCCCGAGTTGCCGCCGCCTGGCATACCCATACCACCCATCATCATCATGTTGAAATCTTCCATCATCTTCTTATTGTTTTGGGCGAAGACGTCAGCTCCAAACTCGCCTCGGACCGTCTCCTGCTTGGAGGCGTAAAGTGCCCACGTAAACTCATCGAAGCCGTAGTTGAAGTAATCGCTGATATCCGTGCCGGGTTTGCGCCATGGCTTATCGCTGTCTGGGAGATCTTTCAGGTGGCCGGATTAGTCTCTGGGCACCTTCACAAAATAAGGTGCTACTGACCTTCGTCAATGTTGACCTGAGTGATAGGTTTCCCTGTTCCGGGGTGGATCGGGTTCACGTTGATGTCGATAGTCGATTTGGACGCAGCGGCCGAAGTCTTGTCGGCGCTGGGCGTAGCCACGTTGACTGAAGGCCGTGACTCTGAGTCCTTCTTTACCGGCGCTGGTTGTGCTGGCAGATCATTTGAAGCTGTTCTTTGAGGGATGTTTCGAATATCGCTGTATTTGGATTGCCTAAGACAAGGGGGTAATCGATTAGTATTTTGTCCAGATCACTGGCGCATTCGAAGGGATCGCGTACTGTGGAGGAGCTGGTTTGGTGCCATCTTTGCGCTCGGTGATGATGTCGATATCCTAGTTTTGGTGTCAGTTTCTGTATGTCAAGCGTGTCGCGATTCGCATACTGAGTCGTCGTCATCATCGTCCTCATCCATGGCCGCGCCCTCATCTTCTTCTTCGCCTTCCTCGAGGTCGTCAGCTTTGGGCTTCTTATCTTCTAGGCTCGCGCTTTCAGTCTTAGGCTCGTCTGGTACGTAAAGATCGTCATCCTCATCGATATCCATGTTGGCGATTCTGTAAAAACTTATTGGTTTCTAGAATTTTGGTAGACTGCAATGGAATTGAAACACTGAGATTGGAGCATGTATACAAAGGCCAAGACGTCAAGCTTGAGCTCTCACAATGCAACAACGATTGGCTGATCGGCGCCGACATTTCTCCGGAAGCTCGATTCACCGTTGCTCCAGGTGCTCAGCGGCCCTCACCGAGACTCACCGAAAGCCAAACTGGGGCAAGCGCTAGCTTCTCCAAGCTTCTTGGAGACGACTTTTTTAACGTGTCGCGGCGTCAAAACACGGTCATATCGCGTGAATTTAACTTTGAAACCACTGTCGCATTCAGTCAAAGAGCTCTATTTTTGCCCCGAGCATGTCATTGATCCGATCAGCAAGCGGCCCAGCAGGTGGTTTAAGCATCAACACCGGTGCTGCTAACGCCTTGTAAGCTCCACACTCTAACAAAACAATCATTCATTATTATCCACCCAGCCCAGCCCATCTACCTACCTACCATACCTACCATACCTACCCGTACTTCTGACGACCTCGTCAACCGCTTCGTACTAACCGGCGCACCTTCTTCTACAGCGGCACTACCGCTTCCAAACCCTCTGGTGCTGGTGGTCTCTTTGGTTCGTCTGCTACTCCAACCGCCAACACAACAGCAGCGCCAGGCGGAACAGGCACCATGTCGACAGGTCTCTTTGGCGGCGGCGCGCAAAAGACGGGCACGGGTCTTTTTGGACAATCGACCACTGGAACCACGAACACACCCTCGACCGGCGGGCTCTTTGGAAATACCGGCGCTGCAAATACTCAGCAGACACAGAATACTGGTACTGGACTCTTTGGTAATGCTGGCGCCAACAATACCCAACAACAACAACAACAACAACAACAGGGTCAGCAACAACCTGGAACCAGTCTCTTTGGCCAGAAGCCGGCAGGAGGAGGTCTCTTCGGAAACACTGGAAACACCCAGCAGCCGACAGCGACGACCGGTACTGGTCTCTTTGGCCAATCAACCCAGAATCAAAACCAGCAGCAGCAGCAGCCCCAACAAACAGGCGGCGGTCTGTTCGGCCAATCCACAGCAACAAATACTCAGGGCAACACAGGAGGTGGTCTCTTCGGTCAATCTCAAGCAAAGCCCGCTACAGGCGGTGGTCTGTTGTGGGTTGCCTAAAGCTCTCCTGGACGATAGTGGCTAACATCAAATAGTGGCCAAGCTCCGCCTCAGCAAAACAACACACTAGGCCAATCCACAAACCAAGTGTCAGCCGTTCAAATCAACTACGACAGCATTCGCCCGCGCACCCGTTTCGATGATCTCGCTAAGCCCGTGCAAGATGAAATTGCGCTGCTGGATAAGGGCATCCAACGAGTTATCAAGATGCGAGACGAGATTGGCGAGTTCATGCCACAGCACGAGAAGGATATTGAACAGCTCGGCCTCGACGTAAAGTTTGTCGAATCCAAGTTCCGTACTGTCCAGGTCGCTCTCAACAACGACATCCAAACTGTCAAGGCCCTTCAGGACCAAACCCGAAAGAACGCCGCCGATGCCCGACTATGCTTCCGAGGCGCCGACAACCTCAAACTCCCGACGCATTATCATCAGACCGGCCTGTTCGCTAGTCAAGCACCTGCTGCCGACTCCAACGGCGCAGATGCTGCGTCGACACACGCAGATGCGCAGGACCTGATAACCTATTTCAACCGCATATGTGACGATATCGAAAAGTACAAGGCCCGTCTTGATGAGTACCGCGGCGATATTGAGCGAGATATGCCCGGCGTCGAGAATGGCCTTTACGAGCAGATCCGAGCCCTGCGTGACCGCAGCGCGGGCAGCGTAGTTGTACAGGATCAGCTGAACGAGGTGTTGCTGGCGCTGAGGGATACAGGCAGCGCGATCGTTGCCCAGGCTGGACAAATTGCCGACACTCGAGAAAGACTATCGCGCCTTCAGGCTGGTATCGTGGATAGTGGAGTCTATGCCATGGGCATGAATGTTTAGACGATTTCAATATACTCGGCAAGGAGAGGCCGGGGGTAGAAGTCGTTGGGTGGTAATATCAATCTGTTGGACATCGCAAAAGTCCATTTTTGTTTGGGCGTCATAGAGGCATTATTTGAGAGAAGCAGGCAGGACGTGGTGTTGACAGCTGTAGCAGGGGAGACTTTAGTGAGGATTCACCTCACGACATGTATGAATATTACTTGACAAAAAAATCAGCAACACCATTGAGGCTCGGGGAGAAAGGAGTAGGAGTATTTTGGACGAGGCCCAAGCATATGCCTCAAGTACAATGCAGTGGTCAATGGCCATGCTTTGGGCCTCTCGAGTGAAAGGCTAGCATCATGAAATTGATCCAAATATCTTCCAAGTTCATTATCTGGCCGCACGACCGTAGATCGCGGGCTTGGGTATCAAACCGATGCAGTGTCATGTTATATATACAAGTAATCGCTGCGCCTCCTCCAACTCTTTCTTTTTTCGTTATCCTTTGGAGAGTTCCTAGCAACCTACTAGAAGGTCCCCTCTCCATCGCCATCGTCGCCATAATCCTCGCCAAACTCGTCACCATTGTCGAAGTAGTTTTCGGCGTCGTAATCACCCGCATCCTCGTCGTCGTACACTTCATCCTGCTCTTCCTCATCCACGCCCTCCTCATCCTCGGGATCACCAGCCTCGTCGCCCTCCTCTTCCTTGAGCGCCTGGAGACGTTCGAGGAGATTGCGGCCCTGCATCTCATCTTCACCGTCGCCCGCCATGCCGAAGGCTTCCTCTGCGCTGGGGAGCGCACTGACGCTGCTGAGCTCCAGTTTTCGGCGCTTGAAGCCGCTAGGAAGGCCGGTGTTGTTGGCGGAGGCGGCGTCGATGATCTCGAAGAGTTCGCTGGGGAAAAGCTCGCGGCATACTGGACGGTTGGACCAATCGGGAAGAGCGCGCTCCTCACGGACGAATTTGTGAGAGTAGGTGGGCACAGCAGTAAAGGGGTCTAGAGAGGCCTTGCTCTTGACGCCAAAACGGGCATTCTTCTGTGCCTGGCCGTAGTGTTTGCGGGGTGCTGTCGGGTCATTGAGGGCTGTGCGCCTGGACGTGTATAGAGGAGAGGCATGAACCTGGTGGCGCAGGAGGAGAAGGTGTTGTACGGCGGCTTTCTCGTTCGAGGCGAGTTCTCGGGGGGTTGGGACGAGGTATGGCTGTGTTGTGTTAGCGATGTGTCACACGAGAGTTTAGAGTCACAGCTCTTGCGCCTGAAGACAGAACTAAAGAGACAACAACGTACGGGAAATAGCTCAGAGGGTCGCGCATCAGGTTCATCGCCTGTGTCCCAGGGCACATTGGGCCTACCACCTCTTCCGCCGCCGCGTCCACCACGGCCACCTCCTCGACCACCTCGAGACATCGGGAACCTCGCTTCGACTTTGGTAGTATTAGGGGTACGATGGAGTCTATTCGAAGCTTGTGGGTTTGGAGGGACGAGAGGGTCGGGTAATGCTGATTGTAGCTGTAGTGTTGGCGAGTGTTGAAGTTCGCGATCGAGGTTTGACGCAGACTGATTTTTTGCGGGGTGTAGATTCTGAATGCGCCGGCAGAAAAAAGGGAGCGGAATTTAAGCCGCCATGACGATGCCCCGCTGACCAGGTACCGTGGAAGCTGAAGATGGCTGCATGTAGGGCCTCTTGAACTAAGATAGGTAAGGTAGTCATGATTATTAGACAACAAAATCAATGGAATGATTAGAGACATCGATATATGCTAAAAAGCTTCGCATCTCTTCTAAACTATAAAACCTGCTGTGTAATGTCAGGTCTCTGCTAATATTGGACGTCAACTGCTGGACTACGTACCCCTCCATAAACTTGCAACTTACATCCATCCATCCGCCATCGTCAACTACAGTCTACAGTCAAGCGCCAGGCAGCCAACACTTAGTACCGATAAAGTCTCTCATCACTAATCGTATTTATACCAGAGACACCATGTCTGGGCGAATCGTACCTCAACACGATGGCAACGTCCCCGTCTCTGGCCTCGCAGAGCTTCAGGCCCATCTCGCCGAACTTCATGAGCCAGGAAATGAATCAGCTCCCCTAAACCACAAGCTCTTTGACGATGTCGAGCTTCAACTAACACGTTAAACCACCCTCCTCTATCATATTTATACATCTACTGACCTATTGCAGCTTCAAACATTCCTCTTGTTCAACCAACTCTTCTCTCCCCACTCATGTCCCTCCTCAAAACCACCAGCCAAGATCCAGCTGTCGTCTTCTCTCTCACCAACAAACTTCTTTCTCCCCTCTCATTCACTCAGTGCCTTTCACTCGGCGACGCTGAATCTCTTGTTTCAGCTCTCAAATCACCGCTCCCTAGCGCAAACCTCCTCGCCCTCAACATCATTCAAAAGGCTGCCAACAGTCCCGCGGAGGTCGACTCCCTAGCTGCTCTACCTGAGGTCGTCGAGGAACTGCTCCGAACATGGCTGAGTTCTCCCAACGCAGATGTTGGAGGTCGTGCTACGAGGGTTTTGGGCAGTTTGCTCGAAACGGATTGCGATATCGTGCCTGAAAACCACTCCGTGACAAATGGTGTGAACGGTGCCACTTCATCAGAAACGGAACTCGTCAAGCGCCATGTTCCCGGTCACGCCAGTCTTTGGCGCCTCGTCATCTGGGATCGCCACTATCTCGATATCATCGTCACGCTCTGCCGCCCCGCGATAATCGACCGCCAAGCAACTTTTGCTCAAGATCGGCTCCTGCGAGTCCTCCCCCGCCTCACAGCTCTTCATCCCCGCGCCATGGCCATATCCCCCTTCCCAGACTTATTCCCTCTACCCGCTTATGCCGATGAGTCCGTCGGTCATGGGCTACTGCAATGGGCAGCGCTGAGCATGGTCGATACAAGTGATGTGCTCATGCACCAGACTCTCATCGTCTTCTATGAGGCGTTCATCAGCATTATGCGAATTGCGGGAAGCTCGGTGGACAAGGACGCTATTGTGCGGAATGTGGTCCGGACGGCTACTTCACAGGATCAGGAACTCCTAGCTGCTCTGAGAACGCTTCCTGATCGAACTGTACAGGAGGAAGCAGAGCCATTGGCCAGGTACATCAGCCGGATACTGAGCTAAAGTGACGGGATGTCTGGGACGTCTTCAAGATATCAGCCTGCATGTGGTTTCCTGCCAATATAGTTCTCCACTACCTAGAATAATGACATGACGATCTATAAAAATGAAGAAATTGTACTCTTATTCACTTATGTCTTTGAATGGGTTGTAAAGAGCATATAAACATGCATATATTGACACATCCCGATACAACTCATAATACAACTCCCTAGGCCGGCCTAACGCCGTTTGGGGTGGCCTGGGGTATCTAGAACAACGTCATGAAAACCAACATTCTCTATTATTCCGTCCAACGCCCCGCTTCTCTTCACCGTCAGCAGCCGCGGAGGTAGCTCGTCCTAAAGCATTCTCCTTGCGTCTGCCTCTCGGTCACCAACTGGTTCCGCCGTTGCTCGGCTAACCTCGCTGTCCCGACGCTCGCCCGCCTGTGTCATGCCCTCGATACCCAAGCCAACTTCTCCAACCCGTCGCAGCACCACCAAGAGCGAGGCTCGCAGGTCTGGTGTAAGGTCCTTCGTGAGAAGCTCGACTGCAAGAGGGTAAAAGTCGGGGATGTGCTGCTTGAAGGCGTCCTCGGGGAACGTGGCAAACCCTTCCAGAACGTCAACAACCACTGGTCGCCATGCGACGATGTTGCGATGCTGACTCTCTTCCTCCAGAGTAGTGTAGCCATTTACGATATCCTTGCAAAGGGGTACCAGCGCAGCCTCTACATCGGGTCGGCTTTGCAATCGCTCCGGCGCATTGTCAGCAAACATGCGGAAGAGGATGGAGATGTAAGTTGCAGCTGAGCCGCTCTCCTGCTTCAGGAGATTAGGTGGCTGCTTCATGAAACCTTCTCGCCAAAGTCTCATACGTAACTCCTTATCCTCGTTGAAGCGACGAGCGAACTGGAATGACCGCTTCAGTAGCGCCATAAGTCGCAGAAGCTCTGCTGAGGGAATATGTGCATAGACAGTGTCGTTGCTGAACAGCTCATTAACCGTCTCAATCATCAAGAGTTGCAAAACGCAACGAGATATAATTCGGTTGAAGAATCGTCGTCGAGCTGCTGTCACTACTACCGGCTGCTGCTGAAGGTTTGAAGATGGCTTGAATTCTTCGAGAGGAACTTGTGGACTGTCTGCTGTTGGCGTCTGAAGATCATCCTCTTCTCCTATAGGCGCAATCGAGTCATCGTCCATGTCTTCTCTGCCGTTGATCTTGAGGGACTTCTCGTCGACAGGCGCCCCCGTTGAAGATGCAGAAAACTCGAGGCCATTAGGTGGGGGTGATATCGAAGCTGTGCTGTTGATCGCAGTGGCTGTGAACAGCTGGTACGCGGTAGTTCGCTCAAATAACTCGCAGAAAGCACCAACAAGCTTGTTCCAATGTTCTGGCTTGAATTTGGTGACGTTCTTGAGAATCAGTTGCTGCAAGCAGTTACTGCCAATTCGCGAGATGGTGTCATTTTCTTGGCAGATACAGAGCGCCAAAAGCTCCAAGAATCTATCCAGCATGTACTCTAGGGCATCGAAGTAGTGGGTGAACAGGGTGATCATGTTCCGCAGCGCCTGAATCATGGTGGTCGAAAGCCATACTGACAGCTCTTCATGGTTGAGAACATTGGACATTTCTGGTCGAGACCTCAACACCATAAAGATGGGGTAAAGCTGTTGACGCCACAGAATGTCCCAGAACTCTGAGGGGAAATTGCCGCCGTACTTGAGCAGAGTTTCAAAGAAGTACTCAAGGGCGTTGGATCGCACCTCCAAGTCTTCGCCGGTCATGAGAACATCGTGAAAGGCGAAAAGGACGGGGAACCAGTAACCCTCTTCGACTGATGTATTTGATCGAGATCGCTTTTCGGACGATTTGGTGGTTCCATCTGGAGGTGGAATGTTGTTGTACTTTTGCGACAGCGGGCATTCAGGCGTTTTGAGCATGGTAGGGATCAAAGACTTCAACAACTCCAAAGCTGCCAAGCTCTTCTTCTGGAACTTGAGGTTCTTGGAGAACTCTGTCAAGCACACAATCAAATCGGTGAAGGCGCCTTGCGAGATGACGACCCCGAACTTGGTCTTGTACACCTGGTTGACGTTTTCGTACGCCAGGTTGACAATGCTCTCGTGAGGCTCGCGGGCAGCGACTGTAAAGACACCAAACATGGTCCTCCAGCCAGATCGGATGTTATCTCCTCTGGCCTGGATCATCTGTATCAGACATCTGAGAATCATGTCTTTAACCGTGACATTATGTGTGTTGGCGAGCACATGCTCAAAGGGCTTCAAGAAATCCTTCTGGAACTTAAAACCAGCCAACTCCTCAATCTCCATGAATCGCATCGACAGCTGACGAAGAGAATCGAGGGCAAAGAACACAATGTTCATATTGTTGTGGCACCCAACTCGGTTGAAATGCTCACCAAAAACCTCCCAAATATTGCTCCACTCAAACCTTACTCGACCCATGTTGTAATAACTGATCTCGACAATCTTCTGCAAACTGTAGGTACGAGGCGAGTCATTGGAGCCAGACACTTTGATCTCATCCCAGCTGACTTCTGTCAAGGCTCTTGCAAAGTAGACCATAGCTTCACCGGTCAGGTTGGCTGTGTTGGTGAAGATACGGTCAACGCTGCGAATCACGTCATCTGATCGGCTTTCAAGAGCAATCTCGGTGGAAAAGCCCTTGGACGTGGTTCCAGCTCTAGCCCGTGTCGGTTTCTTGGAATGCGAAGACGAACGAGAGTCGGAGGTTTCTGACCTTGGCGGAGGCAAAAAGCGAGCTTTCGATACATCAGGCACAGCACTTTCATCAACACCACCTGAGATGAGTTGAAGTCGGTCGAGCTGGCTGATACACATCAATATGTCCTTCCACGACTCACGGAGAACATTGCCCTCCGTCTGTCCGAGCTCGAGAACGACCTTGAGTGCCTCGATATTCTTGGCCAACATCTCTTGCGGGTTGTTCAAGTTAGTCGTATTCTTCAGGGCCGACATGAACGCCTCTCTAGGAGTGGACAGATCAAAGAGACAGGCAATTTGAGTGGCCAGTTTCATGCCCTCAAGGCAAAGCTTGTTTACCTCGAGGTTAAGAGATTTCTGGATCTGGCTTGAGAGGGTGGAAAAGATTGACATCCAAGTGACGTTAAACATGGGGCTAACATGCTTGAAGGACGTTGCAAGAATGTACTTCGTACCGGCTTTGCGACGCTGGCTCTTAAACAAATCCTTGAACAGCTGTTCGGAACGCAAAGCAATCTCCTCAGATTGTTGCATGTAGGCCTCGCGCTGCAAATCTCGGCCAACGTTAGACAAAGCTTGACCAAGACCAGCAGCAATACCGGTCGATTGGGCGGGCGTGTTGCCAGCCGCTGCAGCAGCATCACGCTCACTCTTGAGAACGATCTCGTTTGCAGCGATTTCATCATAAATGCCTAGGAGGTATTCATCAGGTAAATCGGCGTTGTCGTTAATACCGCGATTGTTCTTGATAAACTCCTCCTTGCTCATGCGCTTGGCGATCTTGGCGCTGTGCAAATCAGTGTTGAGCAGAATAACTGAATAGGCTAAGACGTATGCAGTGTCTGCGTTAGCAAATGCATTGGGGTTTCCAAGGACATAACGTTCAGCAAATTTGAGCATGAATCGATCGATCTTTTGAGCTTCACCTGGAAGGCGAAAGGACTGAAGGAATTGTCGCAAAGAATCAACGAATCTCCTCTTAGCAAATTCCATGGTGTCGACGAATGCGTGCATGATGTCGATGTACTTCTGTTCACCTTCACCCAAGTACTCGCCGATTTGGGCTTTGTCTAGTTTGTCTTCCTTCAACAAAAACTCTGCAATATCCTTGGGGCTGTCACTCGGAATGAATCCATCACGCAGAAGCATCTGAATACCCTTCTTCGGCTTGAAGTTGAATTGATGAATCCCCTTCATCAAGGCCGTCTTCCGTGCCTTCTCCTTCTCCAGCTGATCCGGATCATCCTCAAGGATAGGGGTTGACGGCGGTAGAGGTGTTTCCACGCGAGAGACGCTATCGTTGATGCTTGGGTCGATTGATGGCCGGATGTCCAAAGAACTTTTGGGATCGTGGTTTTCAGAACGAGCAGGCTCAGCGTCACCTCGGATCGGTGCCGACCAGTTCACCATAGATCGCAAGGTCTCAACCAATGCTTCGATAGACAAACGCTTGATGGCGTATTCTTTGGGGTAGTCAGGCTCATGCTCCTGGTGAGGAGCAATATGAGCAACTGTCAGTGGGGGTGGAAGCGTTGTCTTGAGCTGCCACTCGCTCGCAGGCGTCGTCTTCAACCGCATCTCTTCGTAAACCTGCTCGTTGATTGTGGTGATGGTAAGCGGAGTCGTGGAGAACTTGGATAAGTCCTCAATGATTGTTTGGTAGATATTATCAACTGTCTGGTCACAGTCGTAATTAAGGTAGATTTCAACCAGCGCCTTAGGATCGGCGCATAGTCGGTTGAGGATTGTGACAAACTGAAGTTTCTGAGACAAGGGGGCAGTTCTTCGAGCAAGAAGTGCTAGATAGATCTCATTCAGGAAAACCTCTATTTCTTTCTATTGTGCGTGTAAGTCATTGCGTAGTTTGCGTGGCAGATCAAGACTTACCTTGAAATCAGCGCGCATGTACTTGATCATCAACCAAAAGATCTCGCAGCTGACATTGAATATTCGATCGACCGAGCTAGCGCCATTGCGCGTGATACTCAGACAAAGATAAAACTTGATTGCCTGCAGAAAACTCGTAGGCTCGCCGCTTTTTGAATTCTTAATAGTACAAAAGGGAGAAGTGAAAACAGCAATGTTGTTGTTAAGAAGTGTATGAATAAGGTGAAGAGAAATGAGCTTAGAGCGCATCGGCTGACCGCGAACATCATAGAGCTGATCGGGCGGAAGCACTTTAGTTGAAAGATTACAGAAGGAGCGGAAGACGAGGTAAGCATCACGGATGTAAACCTCATCCTCGGCGTCCAGCGCCTCGCCGTCCTCTGCAGGCGAAGAATCATGACCCGCGTGATCAGAGACCGGTGTGTCGGTTTCCCTTCGTTCGGGCTTCAGCCGCGTAACCATAGTAGGTCCATCACCCAGGTTCGAGTCATCAAAGCTCTTGCGATGTTCGAGATCTTTTAACGTAAGTTTGGCGCCGCTCTCGGGAGGCTCGGCCGAAGAATTCGCAGCTTCAGCTGGTTCGGCGGGTGAATCGTCGCGGTCGGCATGGTCATTGGCACCGTTGGACGACTCGGCATGATCAAAGGTTGCATTGCTGGATCCGTGCTTGAGATGCTCCAGGTTGAGACGGGTCTCCTTCATGTGTATTCTTGTCTTGACTCGCTCGAAGACGGTACCGACCATCTGAGTTAAGGTACCCTGAGCAACCTGCTGGTTGGCAGTGCTCCGCGACAACAGAAAGACATTGTAAACTTGTCGCACTGCCTTGAGGAGACCAGCGCCATGGACGACGATCTTGTCATTAAGTACGGCGGCAAGCAGGGACTTGACGATCTGAAGCTGTATCTCAACAGCAGTCGTTTCGCCTTGGAAGCAGTTGCAGATAGTATCGATGGCTCGCTCAATCAGGGGAGGGACGGGCTCGGCAACCTCTTCGGTTCCGTCGGGGGGGTTACTTGGCACGGAGAAGTACGAGTAGGAGATGAGCTTTCCGATGCAATCAAGGGCGGTTGTGGTAAGCTGAACATTCGTAGAGCGTGAAGCCAGTTGTAGAGGAGCGAAAACGATCTCGGGATCAGGAAGCTGGTCCTGCTCTTTGATGGCGTCGAGTGCCTTCGTGGTGGACTCGGCCAGCTGCTTGTTGCGCTGAGCATCCTTGGACGAGGCAATGGCCTCGAGCGAGGACACTACAAATTTAAGGGAGCTCATGAGGGAGCGCAAAGGGGGCCAGCGGCCATTCGGTAGGGGCGTAGGGAGTTGAGAGAATCGAGGTCCAAGGAGGGAGTTTGTGAGGTTGACGTCGCTGTAACAGGGCAATTAATAAAGAAAGGAGACGTGGGTGCGGCGGAAGAGGGAGCTAGAGCTCATGCGCCCGCCGTAATTTGAAGATCTCGGCGCTGAACACAGATTGCGATGTAGAGCAAAACTGACAGACCGTCTGGGTACACGTATACAGACAGACCGAATAGAGGCCAACAAAAAAGGGTAAGACAAGAAAAATAGCCCGTGTCTTGGTGTTGTTGCTGTCAGCTTCTAACAAGTCCAGAGCTTTTACCTAGTAGGTACGGTACAGTACCAGGGATACGAAGTTGAAGTGGACAGCGTTTCCAGTGGAGGCTCCACTTCCCGAAAATGAGCTCTGGCTGCGGGACCCTTGAGCCCAGGTGGCCTCGTAAGCTGCCAATTGGCGGCTGAGAAAGGGGATTGTGTCCTCTAAGCCAGGTACCGGTACGGTATGAGCCTCCGAGCCGATGTCATGCTCGGATGGGCTCACTGGCTCACTACTAAGCCACAAGGGGCTCAGCAAGTGCCTACCCTCTTATCCACAGAAAGGAAGATTCATAGAGACATCTGTAGAATCTCTCGCATGGAAGCCTGAAATCGAATTAAGGTCCCCTGACATCGATGGATACTCTGTATATCGATCACAGTACGTCCATATCAGTCTACAGATGCATACATACGAGTAGATGTTATGTTGGACGCCGCCAATTCTCAAGTCTGTGCAAGCCAGCAGAATGGCACAGAATCTGCCCTGCGCCAATCTCAAATGCTCGATTCGGCAAAGAGACACTCGACTCTACTCGTCACCAACATCTATGAAATCAAGCGATTTATTCAAAGTCTAGAAGCCAAGTCGAGGCCTGTATCCTCATCCGGCCTACCGACATTCCTACGTGCCCTGCAACGCGAAAACGACACCTTGTACAGACTCATTGACGAGTTATCGAATTCAAGTACAGTCTTTGACGCTCAACAACTCACCCTTCGGGAACGAAAACTTGATGCTATTGCTACCTTTACCACTCACAGCGTCGCTCAATGGGACCGACTCAAGAAAAGTAATGACTTTGTTGCTATCAATCAATCCTTCCAGGGCTCGTCCAAGGATGCGAGAAAACGTGAGCTTGAAAAACGGCAGCTTTCAGGCAAAGAGAAGCACAGCATGCATCGTCTGTTGAAAGAACAAGGCCGCGTTGAAGTTGACGTGGTTCAAGGGGGACGAGAATGGATCACTATCAAAGCCATATCTCGCGATCGTCTTGCCCGCCAAATGAACGACTGTGGCTGGGGATGGGGTGAGCATGAACTCGGTGATGAGGTTGATCGAGACGAATGGGAGGATACTCCTTTAGCAAAATATGTTCAACGTCTAATAACGGCCGCAAGGATGAATCGCCACGAATATCAGTTCCCTCGAATACGCCTTGTTCTTGCTAGTCTCAGTCGGGGAGAAGAGGAACTAGATATTCTCCTTCATCAGTTAGAACACATGGATCCTCTGGTCGAGGTCACCGTCGAGGATCAGAACAGCGACTTTGTCGCATCGCCTACTCCGCCGCTTGATAAAGCCATCGACAACCTTGTTGGTGATGAACTTGCATCACTCACCTCCACGATAAACCTCGACCATACTATTCTCATTGACCTCATCTCGGATTTAACACATATGGACCTCAAACCTCAGTCTTGGCAGTCGCGGACAACACGCGCTCAAATAGAGGAAGAAAACGTTCATGAAGGGGGCCTTATGGCTCGCGTGCTCTATCCAGTCCTAGCAGACCGTAAGCTAGTCTGCACTCGTGAGGCGGCGGAACATTTTCACGACGTGTTGAGAACCGTCGGTACTGACACTGAGCGTGAGCGTGGGAGGCTATTAATCCCTTGGGGTGATGAAACACAAGACATGTCTTCTGACCTCATTCGTGAGCGCTTCCAACAGCTCACTGTCCGTCCTTTGCCCTCCAATGTCCAGATTCCTGTCACTGTAATAAATGAACCATGGGACATCGAGGCTATTGAAAACGCCATCTCAAAAGGCATACTCCCTCAAGTTGCTCAAGATGTGGTTCATAGTAGTGCTTTCAAGAGCTCCAAACTATCCATTTTTATGTACGGGTGGGCTGCGCGCTTAACCACAGTAACGAGCAACAAGGAAGTCCGAGGGCAAATACGGACTTGGGTCGAAGCGCACCGCAAAAACGACGAGGAAGCCGGGCCTCGGATATGGCGGTTAGAGGTGACAAGGAACTTGTTAGCTAAAGCCGCAGAGCCTAGGGAGGGACGGCATGAAGGTGACGATAATCATGATGGATGACTACTACCCTATACAGACAAGCCTCACAGCATGGAATCAACACAACAAGTCAAGTTTAAGGAATCAACTTAAACAACCTTTCAGTACCGAATTTTTAATTGTGGATTTAATGATGGTGATTTGCAGGGACTCTAATATCACATAAACGAGGTTGACGTGTGAATCTCAATTATCCCAGTTACTCTCGCATTCCGCATTTATCGGACCAACTCTCCGCCGAGTGCTTACGCACCTTATTAGACTCAAATGAACAAAAAAAGACTAAGTATCTTCAATAATAAGCAGAAATCAGCTGCTTTTGCACAAATCGATTCCAGTGAGAACGATTTACTTTGCCCTATGGGGTTAGCCTGCATCACCACTAACAAGAACTCGGCCTTTTGACTCGGTCTTTTGCATGCCTTGCTAAACTGCTATTATCGCACGTCTCTGGGATCACAAACATGCTTGCAACTTCCGACGTGCATGTTTCTCTCATAGATCGTACCGTACCAATTGTTGAATTCTCCGGTTCTCGCTGAATTTGGTCCGAGTTTCCTTAGCTCGAGACGTCCAAAGGTCAAGCATGCCTCGAAACTCACCCCCGCTCAACCTCTCAACACCGAGCTTCTTCTTTAATGAGCCACTCGATGAGAGTCAGCAGAATGTTGCAGGGACGACGGGTGCCCAAGACACTTCGTTTGATTTCCCGGCCGAGACGTCTGCTCCCGGCGGTGGAACCGTGCCGTCGGCCGCCAAGACGGAGAAGAAGCGGCGCCGGCCGGCCCTCTCATGTGAGCAATGCCGGCGCCGCAAGATTCGATGCGACCGCAGCTTACCTTGTGTAAACTGCGTTAAATCAAAGATCTCTCCTTGCACCTATGCTCCTACACACATACCGGCCTCGAGGGTTAAGAGAGGTACAAGCCATGCTGTCGGTGCAGATTCGACCTCCAATGTACCAGCCAGGTCAGCCCAGGCTAGTGGTGCTGCTTGGAGGCAATCTCCGTCAGACGCCCTGGCGAGACGGCCATCTTCTAGTATTCCTAGCTCAACAGTAGGATCTAACTCGGAGAACTCCACGATCGATGCATTGGCTGCAAAGGTCAAAGAGCTTGAGCAGAAGCTTGCTGATACATGTCACATCACTCAGCCGGGAGAGGATAAATTGTACCAGGAAGAAGACCACGAAGAAGAAGCAGCGCCAATGAAAGGAACTGTATCCAAGACGAGATTCTTCGGCCAGAGCCATTGGATGAATGGCGTCGATATGGTTCGTCGCCCTTCCCCCGTGTCTAAACCTCTTCTAACATGGTTACATAGTTTCCCGGCATCCTCCAGGTACTCAAGCAGTCAGAATCTCGAAAGTCACAGCCACACCTAGCCTTTGCAAAGTGCAAGACCCTGGCCCGGACCATCAAGGCAAACCGCCTCAAGCCTGTGTCAACCGACAAGTTGGGCGAGACTGTTCCCGAGCGTGGGCTCGCCGATCAGCTCGTCGACGCCTACTTCGATACCTTCGAGGGCGTGGTCCGTATTCTTCACGGTCCGACGTTTCGAGCCGAGTATGAGCGCTACTGGCAGAATCCTGAAGCTGCTAGCCAAGTGTTCGTGATGCAGCTGCAGCTTTGCATGGCCATTGGAGCAACTGTGCACGACGATGTCTTTACCTTGCGGTCTGCATCCATGCAGTGGGTGCATGAGGTTCAGATCTGGCTCATGATGCCACCTGAGAAGAGCAGGATGACCATTGCTGGTATCCAGATCATGTGTATGCTGAGTATCGCCAAAGCATGTTGTGCTGTTGGCCAGGACCTCACGTGGGTCTCTACGGGTAGCTTGGTCAGACAAGCTATGTATATGGGACTCCATCGAGACCCAAAGCATCTTGCCAACATGTCTGTCTACCGTTCTGAAATCCGTCGGCGTCTATGGGCAACCATAATTGAGCTCAATCTACAGTCATCCTACGATGCTGGAGGACCACCCCTGCTCTCTCCCAAGCATTACGATACACGACTTCCAGCCAACCTCAACGACGACCAACTCACAGATGAGCCGGATGCAGACAGGCAGCCAACTAGCGACCCTGAGGCCCTGACCGACATGTCAGTTCAGCTTGCGCTTCAGAAGTCCTTTGGGCTTCGTCTTACCATCATCAAACACGTCAACGAGTTCAGATCCAAGGAATCCTACCCCGAGACACTCCGTCTTAACTCCGAGCTAACAAAGGCATGCCGTACCTTGACAGAGACGCTTGCTGCTTTATCACAAGCCCAGATGCATCAAACACGGACTATCTTTACCCAGTTCCACAGTTCTCTGGTACAAATGTTCACGTACCGCTGCTTCCTATCTCTTCACCAACCCATGGTCGCCCGCTCCGCCGATGATCCCACATACTACTATTCTCGCAAAGTGTCTCTCGACTCCTCCCTCAAACTAGCCCAGATCTGCAGTCTTTTAACGCCTCGCTATGGGACTGCTCCTCCTGGCGGCTCGCTGGATCCGGCGGCAAGCTTCGACCGTCTCATCACCAACGGATCAGGAGTATTCCGCGTAGTCCCTACGCAAACGCTCTTCTCAGTTGGACTCGAATTTATCAAGAAGTCAGAAGAGCAACGTGATAGTCTTGGCGGGCTACCCGCTATGGGGTACAGCGACCTTCGATCAGTTCTCGATGCTGCGCAGGTATGGTACGAACGCCGATTACGAGCGGGTGAGACGAATATCAAAGGATACTGCTTCGTTGGCGCTTCTATAGCTCTCGCAGATGCACTTGAATTGGGTTTATCGCAGGAAGATGTCGACCAAGCTGTCATCGATGCAGGTGCTCGTATCAGTTACCAGAGCTACAATTTGTTGAAAGAGGTTGCTGAACGTGAGGGTATGGCAGTTGAGCCTGAAGATGAGGAGACGGTGCATATCGATGTGCCGACGGTTGACATTGATATAATGGAGGGCATTATGGAGATGCCGTTTGACTGGATGGTCATGGGTGATCTAGGCTTGGATGGTATGGGAGGGTTTTCGTGGGCCAGGGGCGGTATGGGCACGCTTCAACAGTTTGACTCTGTTGATCCATCGGTTGTATCACAGTTTTAAGACTAGAGATGTATGATCTGGTGATGACTGGACGGCAAATATTAATCCCACCTTTGTAAAAGTGTATCCAGATATTTAACACGGAAGATTTGTCTCAAGCAACATCTGGTTGAAGGTGTTTAATTTGAAACTGTTCACCTCCGCAGCGCAACAACTTCACTAACAAGAACTCATACGCAAGAGAAGAGAAAAGAAAACCAAATAACCACGGGCTTTGGAATAACTCTGTGAATGAAAATTGGTGCCTAGGTTGATCTCCGTGATTTCTTCAGAACAGGTTAGCTACAGTCATCCAATTGCGACCTTGTCGCCTGTGCTCTTGGCCGTTGATTCTGAAAACACCGAGACTAAATCACCGACTGAGAGAGAATCTATTTTTATCCAATCGCTGAATTAGCTCTACTCTTATCTTAGAAAGCGAATGAACTTGACTACAGAATATGTGGACCGGGAATTAAAAATCTAGACGACATGCTCCTAATCCTTGAGCTTCTCATCAACGAATATGCCGAAGACTTGGATAGCGAATATGGCGGCAGCATTGGACCACGATGTATATAAGTCACCTGCTCTTCAACTATCCAGACAAATGGATATTATCATAACTCATATTATAGTCTCAAGCCTGAAGCAATAAACTACTTAGTTACATTCACACAAGATGTCAACTCACAGCCAACCTCGATCTACACCTAAAGACGAAAAACCACAAGACAATGAGTTCCCAGACGGCGGTCCACGAGCTTGGCTCGTCGCAGCTGGCGCTTCAACCGCTTTCTTCTGCACTCTAGGTTACACAAACGTCTTTGGCATCTTCCAAGCATACTATTTGTTCAACCAGATGCCCGAGCGCAGCGCGGACGACGTCGCCTGGATCGGCTCCATACAAGCCTTCCTCATATTTGCTACCGGTGCTGTGGGAGGGCCACTGTTTGATCGCTTTGGAGCTTGGGTATGTCCTGTTTTCTCCCCCTTGATTCTGTGTATACGTTCTTACATTCTCTAGCTGCTTCGTCCGGCTGCCGTATTGTATATCTTTGCAATCATGATGACAAGCATCTGCAAGGAATACTGGCAGTTCATGCTTGCACAGGGCATTCTCACTGGTCTCGCCAACGGCCTTGTCATGTATCCTGCTCTCTCTGCAGTTCCGCAATGGTTCGACAAGAAGCGCGGTGCCGCAATGGGTCTGGCTATCGCTGGTTCCTCTCTCGGGGCCGTTGTCTTTCCTATCGTCTTGTCCAGACTTCTTACAAAGACCGATCTTGGCTTTGGCTGGTCTGTCCGCATCACAGCGTTCATAATGCTGCCGTTTCTGACGTTTTCTGCGCTGACGGTCCGTTCACGTCTTCCGCCGCGACGAACAGAGTTCTTCCTCTGGAACTCGTTCAAGAAGCCTATGTACGTGATGCTCATCATTTCGCTCTTCTTTGGCATGATTGGCATGTTCATGCCGCTGTTCTTATTTCCAACGTACGCTATCACCAAGGGTATGAGCGAGAGCCTGGCGAGCTACATGGTCGCCATGATCAACGGGGCTTCCATCTTTGGGCGTGTGATTCCTGGTGTATTGGGCGACAAGTTTGGAGGCATCAATACACTTATTGGAGCCGCCACAGCCACAGCTGTCATCATCTTTTGCTGGCCTCATGCCGAGTCAAACGCTTCAATCATTGTCGTTGCGACCTTCTTTGGGTTCTGTTCTGGAGCAATCATCTCGGGAGGCTCCGTGGCCGTAACTCTTTGTACCGATGACCCGAAAAACACCGGAACATATATGGGTGTAGCCATGGCTCTAGCCTCGTTTTCAGCCCTCGTTGGACCGCCTGCCAGTGGTGCTATGGTCGATAAATTTGGGAGATTTGAGGAATTGACCTATTTTGGAGGGACCATGACTCTGTTCGGGGCGTTTGTGGCCGTGGGGGCTAAATGGGTGTCTCCAAAAGGCCTCTTTGGTAGAACATAGAGTTATCTTGTCAGCAGTTGCGAGTAGAAACGTGCTCCTTCTTGTATTGACTGACTAAACTTCTAATTCCTCAAAACTAAGAAAGGTTTAGGGCTGGGTCCCAATAAAAGTGCCTTTTATCTTACAGAATGAACAACATATTATTATTACCCTGCTCAACGCTTCACGGTAACGTGAGACAGTGTCTTACTGGCTGGAACTCGATATCCGTAATGCTCTATCTTCGGCGTTTCACTCAACACGAGCCATGCTATGGTGAAACTTTCTTGTAGCAGAACAGTTTTATGCACAGAACCATTTCACCAAAGTGAATACACAGCTTGGCGGAGGCTTCTCCAAGTGTCTCGGATAGTCAAAATCGAAGTTTGGGCCAGTCATACAGCAAGCAACACAAGAAACGAAGCAAGATTGAGGGCATATGCAATAGATTCTTTGTCCAAAACACCCCCCCAGTTCGAAAAGATATAACATTATTAATCAAGGGTCATTGTACATGGGCTTTTCTGGCCTCGTAAATCTTCCACAAGTGCTGCGACGTGACCAGACGAAGGAGCTCTATGGGTATCCTCATAGATTCTCGCCATCATCTTGATTCACGAATTTCTACCCAGGATTACTCTCGTGGGTGTCCCCACGACTTCCCAAGTAAACTCCCGGCCGCATCTCTGTCCTTCAGAGATCATCCCCCCGGTTCTATAAAGCAATCGTTTCCTCGCTCGACTGGCCTTTTGTCTCTCTCCGTATTCTTCGGTTTTCAGAGGCCGCTGGACGTCCTACCCCTGATTTACAGAAGAAGCTCAAGAGGGTTCTCGAGGACCTTCTTGACCTCACGGAGCCACTCAGCACCGATAGCACCGTCGACGACCTTGTGGTCGAAGCTGGCAGTGAGGTTGATCTGGTCGTCGAACTCAACGCCGGTGGTACCGTCCTCGTTCTCGACGGGAACGGCGACCTTCTTTGTGGTGCCAACAGCGAGGATGGCGGCCTGGGGAGGGTTGATGACAGCGGTGAAGTGGTCAACAGCGGGGTTCATGCCCATGTTGGAGATGGAGATGGTACCACCCTGGTACTCCTCAGGCTTGAGCTTGCCATCACGAGCCTTCTTGGCGAGCGACTTGACCTGGGAAGAGATGGCTTCGAGGCCACGGCCCTCGACACCGGTGACGATAGGGGTGATCAGGCCAGTGGGAGTGGAAACGGCGACAGAGACGTCGACGGTGCTGAACTGGCGGATGTTACCGTCACGCCAGCTGGAGTTAACCTGGGGAACCTTGCGGCTGGCGACAGCGATGGCCTTGATGAGGAAGTCGTTGACAGACAGCTTGTACTTGCCGTCGGCAGAGCTGTTGAGAGCCTGGCGGAGCTTGAGAAGCTTGCTGACGGAGATGGAGCTAGTGACAAAGAAGTGAGGGTTGGTCTGGGTGGACTCGACCAGACGGTTGGCAATGGTCTTGCGCATGCCGCTAATGGGGATGTCCTCGTAGGTAGCGCTGGGGGCGCTGATGACGGGGCTGCTGATGGCCTTCTTGACATCCTCCTCGGTAATCTGGCCGTTCTTGCCGGTACCCTTTAGGCCATCAATGCTGATGCCCTTCTCGCGGGCAAGTCGCTTGCCGGCAGCGGAAATGTTGGGCTCACGGTCGAGGGCAGTCTGGAGACGGCCCTGAGACTCGTATTGTTGAGGCTCAGGAGTAGGCTCGGGGGTGGAAGAAGACTCAGACTTGGATTCGGACTTCTCCTCCTTCTTGGGGGCAGCGGGCTTAGCGGCATCACCACCAGCATCCTCAACGGAGAACTTCTCGAAGGCCGCGACATCGGTACCCTCCTCAACAAGGACGGCAATGGGCTATAACAAGTAAAGGTTACAGGTCAGTGGTACGGTACACCAAGATTGAGTGATATTGAGCACAGGAGAAAGATACCCCGAGACCCGAGAGGTGGCCTGAGTGGGTTCAGAAAAATGAACGACTTACGCTGCCAACAGGAACATCCTTCTCGCCAGCCTCCCGGAGGATCTTGGCGATAACACCCTCCTCCTGGAACTCAAAGTCCATCTGGGCCTTGTCGGTCTCGATTTCTACTAGAACATCACCGGGGGCGACAGCGTCACCGGGCTTCTTCTGCCAGGCACCAATGTTGCCAGCCTGCATAGTGGGCGACAGAGCGGGCATCTTGATGACCTGGTGCTCGGGGAACGAGGCATAGTGTCGCACAACATGCGCAGCGAAGCCGGTTCGCAGAGCGCTGTGAGTAGGGGCGAGGACGCGCCTTCGGAGAGCGGCGCTGAGCATTGTGGGAGGTATTAAGGTCCTTCTGGATGACAGAGCTGTTAGTCGGTGATGGACATGGGGGGGAAGCGCGAATATGAGCTGAGTCTTTTTGGGGGTCCTGGGGAAAAGCACTCACCGGCCGGAATGGCAATTGAAAGTCGGTTTGTTCAGATGCGTGACGTGAGGTCACGAACAAAGAATAGAGGAGCGGAGGGAAGAGGTCAAGGACGGAGAGTGATGCAGCTCTGGCGTGAGAAGGAGAGGGAGAGAAAGAGTCGGGATCGGAGGAAATTCTTGGGGTTGAATAGACGTGGAGTTTTTTGCGTGTTGAGCTCCGACGACTGAGGTACTTTGAAGCTTTGGCGTGGACTAAGCCATTTTGGGACTCACAGTGGCTGCAGGGGCCATGGGGAGAACCCAGCGTTCATGGTGCTGAGTCCCGATGCGACCGTTGAGAGGGCAAAATCTGGGCGAGCTCAGGGCATTTGAGAGCCGCAAAGGCCGGTTTTTCGAGGCATTTTAGGGGATCTGAGGCGCTGTAAGCCACCAGACCTCGAAACAGGTACCCATGCATCCAATCCATGGTGCTGGATACAGGTAGTGACCCGCCAAAAGACCTAGCTTGCAAAAAATAAAAAGGGACGTCGGACGCCATCATGGCACCTTGGGTTCGGGGGATCATTACGCGACAAGAGCGAACTCCGGGTGAATGAGAATAACGAACGACGCTTGTGCAAGTCATTGATGGCTATCTGCACTATGAGCCAGAGGTTGTATCACCAATTGTCTTTGCATCATTCCCTTTCAACGCCCCGAGCTTGTGACCAGACGCAAAACCTCAATAGTTCCTGATATTTTGTGTTGAGACCATTATCAACTCTCTACTAATGAAGTACCTCCATCTTATCTCCTCCGGAGTTGCCAAATTTTCTTCGGGCAAATTGTCCCCATCCTGACTTCGGGACAGATCGGCCCGGGTCATTGTGGGGTTCAATTGGTCGATTATTAGGTAAGTTTCTGTGTGGAGTAGGTACATCCATGGAAATAGAGATATGACAGCTTCAACTGCCAGAGGCACTTGATAGCTCCATATGGAGAACAAGAGCTCACAATAAAGTTGTGGGGGGGAATACTTTCGGATTGAAGCATGGCATGGAACTCGTGATGGCCTGAGCCCACAAGTGGTCAAATTATATCAGAGCACCATAGAGGCTTGTCTCTTGACCAACTTGCGAACGTCTAATGATCGATCAAGCCATCATCGTCAAAGCATGACCATTTGAGGTAGAAGATCTAAATTAACTATTCATCATTACATACATCTAATCTATCAAGATAGACACTTTATACTTTTCCCTTCCTCTCATAGCCCATTAAATCTCAACTGCCTGCCCACCACACCTTGACCATCTCCTTCGGCCCACTCAGTGCTGATGATATGGACCTCTTTCTCCTGGGCTCATTGCTTCCTTTAGAGCCTTTGGAACTCTTTGACCTTGAATTAGACGAGTGCCCTTTGGTCACCAACACAGATTTTCTCTGGGTACCGTCAGCCCCAAGAGCTGCTGTCCCTACACGAACCATCCCCACCCTCTCTTTCACCGGTTTTGGTGGTGGCTTTGGTGGAGGGATGGGCCTCATCTCTACCTCCTCTGGTATGTGCTCTTTTGTTACAATGGCACGAATACCGAAATTACCCTCTTCTTTCTTCGCTCGACCATCTCGTCTCCTGCCTCGTCCTTTGCGATCCCATCCAAGCTCGAATCTTTGCCCTACATCTCCATCGCCAAAAATGGCCTCAAGCTCACTATCTGGTTGCCATTGCGCAGCTCGTGGCAATGACCTGAAGAGGTTGCCGTCAACGAGAAGCGCTGTGACAGATGCGATAGTCGTCGGTGGACGAGGAAGTCGGAGTCGTCGCCAGTAGATCCACGAGACAATGTGAAGAAGCATCAATGCACCCACAAGACCCTGGAGGATACGCGTAGCAATTGTATCCTGCCTAAGTCGAACCATTTCTGTCATTTTACTACCGCTAATGATTGGAACGGCTTGAGAAACAGGCTCATCAGGATTGACACCGCTGACGATGTTGTTGCCATTCGCTGCGGGAAACGTTTCCCTCGAGGAGAGGTGGCGCCGACTCTTAAAGTTCAACGACTGGGCTCTTATAATCCCGTGCTGAGATAGAATAGCAGATTTTACTTCATTCGCAGCACTGGATGACGAGCTGCCAAGCGTGGCATCGGAGACAGCGAACTGAGAGGCGTTCAGCATTGCGAAAAAGGGGTCAAGAAGACCATCCGCGGTAACATTGACGAGCGATGAATAGTCGAGCTCCGGAATGGCGACGGTCGTGTTTTGCGCCGTGCTTTCGATGGAAGCAGGGGGATGGTTTGGATAAAGATGCAGTTCTGGTCCGTGCAAGAGAGCGTCGACATCAACTGCCTCGATCGTCTCATTGCAAGCAAGAGCGTTGATACTGCTCACCGACATATCGTTGTTGTCCACATCAACCAGCTTTCCCCAGACGTATAGCCAGTCCGAACATTGGGGTGATGATCTCGTCTTTCCGAGCCCAACGCCAAAGATTGTGCTCCCACTCAAGCTTCTACTAGCTTGCGCCGGAAACGAGCTCATCGTCGTTCCGATTATCGCATTGCTGCTATCTCGCTCCCCGTCTCCACGGCAGGCTTCACCCTCTAGGTCGACGCGCAGTGGGTTGACTGTCCCATCGTCAAGCTTGTATTCGAGGGTAAGATTGGTGGAAATCTCGTCGGACTGATATAGGCGACATGTCATGTTGGGGCGAATTGCTGTTAGCCGTACGCTGATTTTCAAGTCATCACTGCCATCCTCTTCTGCTAATGAAACACTTGGTATGTTAAGATCGGCATAGGTAAACGGGGGGTACGGAGCGTCGCCAGCGAGTATTAATGATGCCATGATCGTATCGTTGGTGCAGTCGGTGCATACGGGATCATCCGGGGAAGATGCCAAGCTGTTGGCAAAGAAATCTTGGGTGCGAAGAGGGATACTACTATTGCGCCCGACGGGCATTGGTTCAAAGAGAGGAGCAGATGCAACGACCACAAGCAGCGCAATAAATCCACCAGAAATCGCAGTCAGAGCAGCAATATCCCGGATCTTAAGGGCCCTCCGCCACGCTACATGCCTCAAAGCATTAGCAAGGTTCAGTCCTACAGTTTTGTCAAAGTCTCCTCGTTGTGAGAGGTGAGAAAACGGCGAAAGTACCCTTGTCCACCATTCCAAGGAGAGCATGTACATGGCTACGGCAAGGAGCACCAAGGCTGGCACGACAGTCCAAGCCATATATGCTGCATCATTGTCCATGGTTCTTAGTCCATTGTAGCGCTTTGACACTCGTAATGAGATCTCAAACCCAATGATGACACACGCGAGAACAAGAATGTATATCAACCGGATAAGGCCGTGTAAAGGAAGGGGCTGTCGCCATGTCGAAGAGTCGAAACGTCGTGGTAGAACGTTTGGAGGAGGTGCTTTACCCCCAAAAATGTGGTAATAGCCCAGGTTAGGATTCTCCATCTTCTCATGGCCTTCTGCTCCGCTTGAATAGGTAGATCCCTCAAGCCTTGACCGGAGAGCCTTGTTGTGCGCAGCACCCATGCCTTTAAGGCATTCGACCAGTGGATGACTATGTGCCACTACTGAAGCCAATCCTACGATGGTGCTAGGGTCTCGTGGGAGGAATCCTTTTCTGGGGACCAAGTAGATCGTCACCAGAGTCAGGATCAAGCAGATTGTCAGCAACCCTGTCACCAGGTACGCAGGGACAGGTCGTACGACGAGACGCCGTTCAATGTAGCTAGCCATGGCTGTCGAAGAACTAGATGCTGTCTTCATCATGGCATATCTGACAATTAGAGCGGAATATTGTGCGTAGAAGTCTTCTGCAAGCTGCTGTATAGTATCGACATTTGTTAGTGACTCCAGCTTAGGCAAATCTCCTCCGTCTCTTGAACTCAGTGCAAGCGCAGCAGACATTGCTTCGTCGGCATCGAGAACAGCATCGCCACTGTATGATGAGTTTAAGAATGTAGACAAAAGCTGCATTTCAGCGGCTTGGTCAGATTCGAGAGTGTTGAATAGAGCTCGGGCGATAGTCCACGGATGCACTTGGTCAAGGGTGGTATTCGTCGTTTGATTATTGGGTATCGTCGAAAGAACCGTCTCAGGATTTTTGGTAACTTTAATCGAGGTGATGGCGTAGTTTGGCTTGCATAAGAATGCAACTGAAGACGTTGTCTTGCCATTTAGTCGACTGTTCGATGTTTTTGATAGTCGCTTTAGTTGATCGATATTGATGTCTATAACACCGGCTATGACGGCCACTCGTTGTTGATCGTCTTCTGTAGAGCCACCACAGCTAGCTGGCTGAATGGCCATGAACCTTCTCGGTAGGTTTTCGTCCTTAGTGGTCGATAATTTGGTGCTCGCAATGACTTGTTTCGAGGAACATTTGGTGTCTGACACTGTTAAGTTCAATAAAAGCGAATCTCCGTCTTCTAGTCGTATTGAGTCCATAGTCAGCCGCCCCTTTTCACAGTTCAGGCCGCCCATAAACCCATCCACATCCGCCGTGATCTCGACTAGTTCGTTTATGTCGCTAGCGAATGGTGTATATGCTGATCGAGAGGTGACTCCATCTGGAAAGGTGATGTTGTCTGTTGCCAAGGCGGCCAGAGTAAAGTATGGCAAGGACCCAATTTCTTCCAAACCCGAGGGACTGTTAGAGAACTCAGACTGGAGGGTTATAGAAGACTTGTGGCTATCAACAAGGATAACTCTGGGTGTGACAAAGGCCGTGGAAAATATGACGATTAGTTTGAAGACTATTCCGGCGCTGGCCGGAACTGCTACTAGCCAGTCCTTATTTCGAATTGCTTTCACGATAGCCACAGGTTCAGAGAGAGAAACGTAATCCAGGAGTAGAGACTTGTCGACTTCGACTTGGTTGTTCAGGATACGAATCCACGGCATAGCAGCTGAGGCCTGAAACTCGACCCGGTTCCAGAAAGCAGCTACAAGAATAAACACCAAGGTTGTCCCATATTGCCACAAGTATCTCGAAGCATCGTCAGACCCTCGGAGACCATCATTGTGTTCTGATAGCTGAAGCGCAATTTGCACTCCTGCGATAAGAACCACAAATACAATAGCATAAAGGGCCAAGATTCGGCGATGGAGAAAGATTGGGCGCCATGGTAGTTCGATTTGAGTGGGCTCGACTGGTGACTCGTTTCGCGGCGAAGGAGGTAAAGATTGACTAATTCGCGACCTGATGCTCCCCAGAAAGGGCCATCGGATTCCCTTTGCTGCGGTTGGTGAAGCGGTATTGCTTGGATCATATGGAGCGGCCGAGCTGGCTAATCTCTCGGAATCGAAGAACGAAGCGACATTTCCGTATTGGGAGCCAGCCCCCAAGTCGGAGAGGCCTGCCCCATGCCGATGCGAGCCCGAGGTGCCCAAAGCGCTTGATGCCTCTGGTTCAGAAGAATTATCGACTCCATGGACGGCACGAATATGTCGGTGGTAGGAATCGACGGGCTGGCGTATCATGGGACGAGGAATATCCGTGCTCGGTCCCGCTTGAGAGTCCATCGTCGTTAATAAGTTTTAATATTTATCCAGAGTATTCAGTATTGTGCATTGTCGTTTCGTCGTCCTATCTGGCAGCGAGAGCATGATGCTAAGAACGACGGCTACCGGGGAGTGTTCCCACGGCTCTACATCGCCATGCTGAGAAGGAATGTCGTAGAGGAAGCTTGTAGAAGGGGTTCTCGTGGTATGGAATTGAATTGAAGCCAAGCAGAGCAACCTGAAGTGACGTGATGAAACACCAGAAGTTGAAGAGAAAGGGATCGACGAGGGTAAAAGAATGGACTCAGCCAAAGACCAGGGCTGGAAAACAATTGGAAGAAACTTCAACGAAAGACGTAAGCAAAGAAGGAAGTAAAACAGACAGAGATGCTGATGGCTGTCACAGTGACAAGAGAGAAGAAAGCAAAGGCAAATCACGTTGCAACATTGATATCAAGGACTTCCTTGCTCGCGTATGTACAGTACCTGCGCATGAAGCTCAGCCCTTCTACCCCCTCAGATCCTTGAACAAGCCGCATTACTGCTAGTGACTTAGCAGGACTGAGTTGAAGAGCACTTGCATTGCATGTCTGCAGTTCCCCGTCGCATCCATGTCTTGGTCGGAGGAGCCTCAAAATGTCATCGCTTCTCCGTGTCAAAAGGAGACGGGCCACAAGAGGATAGGCCGAGTCTAGTTGAAACGGGGCCTAGCAGGGGTCACATCCTTGGGTTCCGAAGTCATGGCAGCACGACAGACGACAAGTTTCAATTATTGGCCGGGGTAGTCGATAGCATTGCAACCCTGTGATTTCTGCTGTTTTCTCATGTCTCCGCGTCGCTTCGGTCGCGGTTTCTTGGCAGCTGCGTGTTATCAACAGGAGTTGCCATGTGGCCGGAGAAATACTTTCAACGGGGAAACCAGTACCTATCTTGTTAGGATTTACGGATAGCTCGAAAAGCTCTTGTCTTCCCCAGACAGATGTAGAGGATTATGTGCATGAGATGAAGGTATCCCTGTTTTCCATGCGCCTGAACAAATCACTCACATGCGAAATTATACCCGTATCTTAGCACCTTTGGAAACATGCCATGGTATGCCACAGATTGCCATCGTAGAATATTAAATCCTTGCCTTGTTTAATTGAAAGAGCATAAACATGCTTATGCACAGACTATCCGTACAGTCAATAAACAAGGCGGAGGGAAACTTTTCGACGATGAGCGGGGTTATTCCCTCGACCGAGAAGCTTGGTAAATTAACAGGATGAAGTTGCCCCATCTCCCTTCTACCGAGTCCGTATGGGTGATGCTGTAATAGTTTCGCTGATAAGTGACTGGGGTGGGAGATGGTTACGTATTAGCCGACAGAGGATGCGAAGGCTTTATTCATCGACTGTTATTAACAATACCTAGATGGCCAAATGCTATTTACCCACAGCGTGATCAAATACCTGTATAGACATACATACTAGGCGACTTGATATAAATTCAATCCTCATGCCACTTCGTTATTACAGTATCAAAGCCTAGTTATCGGCCGAGCTGACTCGGGACGATCATCGTCCTCGAGCTGCCCAGTCAGAGTGTCCAAGCAAAAGCTGCGCAGACTTGTCACGCCAACTCAGGCGCTGTTTTGAAAGTCACTAGTGTCATCCGATGTCAAGGACGAGCTTGGGCTATCGAGATCTTGGACGCTGCCAGATCTGGAGCTAAACCGAGGACTGCAACTTGGCAGCAGATCAACACCGGGCTGCTGGTAATCGAAGTCGTAGATCAATTCTCAAAAAAGCGCAGCTACATATGTTTACTCCGTATTGTTTGGAGTAACAAAACGCAGGTTTGTACGGTTTTAGGTGCGGTACCAGCTATAATACGAGTCAAACTCGATGTCGATCATGTGTGGACGGAATTATTGTCCTGCCGCATAATCGCTACTTAGTATCATTTTATTTCGGTCCAACGGTTCATGCCCCACGCCACTGTACTACAACTACACCTTAGACACACGCAGTAAACCGACGACTTACAGCGTCCGCGCTGAGATGTATTACACCCTTCCTCTATAGGCTTATTCCACGAAATGGGCTCCGCGAGTTCCAAGACACGGCATACAAAAGCCCCGTCAACGAGTGCTCTGTCAGCCAACAACACACGCGGGGCATCAATTGCGGCAGTCGAGTTATCTAGTGCGCTCAACGAGACTCTTAGCGAGATCAACTTAAATGGTGAGAAATTCTAGGTCAGTAACTTATACGGTCAATAACCAATTCGCAGGTAGCTTGAACGAGCAGCTTCGGGAGTTGCTTCAACGGCTGGACCAAGAAGCGTCAAAGTATGCCAACTCCAAGGTCAACGATAATAGATCAACAGAATGGACCCCGTAAGCCATGCCATCTATCTTTCAACTCTCGCCTTCTCATTTGTCTCTACAGTCCTCAGTCAGAAATCCAGCTTGTTTCTGCGGCATGGAAGTGCGCTCTGGGGACTTATGATCTTGAGAGCACCATCACCGATACCAGCTACTGCACATTCCGTCGTGAGCAGGTGCTCGATCACTCACTCACTGGCACCGTAAAAGTCATCGCGTCAACTGTTGTCGAGCCGGTGCCAGATTCTGGAGGTTCGAGTGACCTGTTGCCGGTACTAGTGATTGCAATACGCGGCAGCGCCAGTAAAATGGACCACATAGTCAACGCCAACTCTCAACCAGCGGCTACTGATAGCTTTATTGTACGTTCTCTCTTATTCGTTGACGCTATGAAAACCCCAATTGGAACCACCTTCCGTTGATATTCACTTGCTTCTAAACGACAGTCCACTGACACTTATAGCCACGCGCGGAGGGTCTCAAAGCCCACTCTGGCTTTCTGAACAGCGCCTGGGCTCTAGATTCCACCGTTTCCAACCAGGTCAGAAAGTACGTGCAGAGTACTAATGGAGAAAACGGACAAAAACCGCATATTCTCTTTACCGGTCATTCTGCTGGCGGAGCTGTGTCGCAGTTATTATATCTTCGCTATGTAGCGGATCAAAACCTCGGTAAGTTTATCAAGACACGATGCCAGCTCATGTACTTGACTAACAGAACGAAGGCGGGTCAGCAAGCTTCTCGTGCGTTACCTTTGGTGCACCTCCTTGCGTGACAGCGCCTCTTGACCTCTCGTTCTATCGACCGAGCGGTAGAACTCTATGCATTAATATCATTAACGAGTTTGACGTAGTCACTCGAGCCGACAGGCCATACATCCTATCTCTGGTCGACGTTGCGAGAGCTATGTTAGATTTGCCGCCAAGGACATTCGTTCCCGATCCCGGAGAAGGAAAACAAATAGTTGGCGCCGCTCTAGCGATCACAAAAGAGGAGGAACACGACGTTCCCCAAAATTTGAAAGAAGGGTTACAGATTGAAGATTCCAAATCTTGGAACCTTCCACAGCCTTTCTATCACCATATAGGATCCAGAGTGGTTCTGTGTGTGCGTTTAGTTGAGGGTCAAATGAATCTCAAAGCAGTTGAGGTGATGCCCTCAGACTTTCAAAGGTTACTCTTCTGCCGGGTAGCTGTTCATGGCAAGAGACGCTATGGAGAGAGGATCGAGGCGCTAGAGCAGGGACATTTCAACGGCCGACTAGGCTGGAAGTTAGAGGGAGACTATAAGGACAAGGCTTCTTGATTTGCAAGACTCTTGACAGGCCTAGGGTTTTGCTACCCCGGAAACTTTGTCTACTAACTACTTGGTGCGGATCGGTAGCTTAACATGGTTTCTCCGTCTTGCAGCTTCCACAGCGCGATGGTACTCTACATCTGCCAAGATTGTATCGGCGAGGTCTTCGGCAAAGGCTGAAGAACGGGATTCCACGAGATACCCATCCTTGTCAGAAACCTCCAGGGCCGACATTATGGCCTGGCATTCCCAGCACAAGCAAATTGAGTACTCCTGTCCGAAGCGGGTACGATAAAGGGTCTGCGTCTCATCGTTGCCGGTGGCTAGCTTCGACTTTCCAATCTTGTCGTCATGGTTGATGAAACGATCACATCTCGCTTCCATTGAAGCTTTGTATGCGGCCGCTGAGAGCTGGCTCGTGTGCCAGGCAAGGTCAATATCTAGTGTGGGCACGAGCATCTTGCCAGGGTAGAGTCTGAATAGTTGGAGATATCTCTCATAGCGCTCGATGGCTCTCCTGACGGTGCCATGTAACGCTGGGCTTCGTATCCAGAGATGAGCGTTCATCTTTTCGACAAAGACGCGTTGGCGTTCGACGTTGTCGACGAGTTTTTTGACAATGTGATGAGGACTAAAAACTCTGTCGACATTGATACTTTCACTCTTGCCCTTCTGAACAAGAGATCTGAATAGATCGCCCTCTATTACGGATTCTCCCCTAGGAACTTCCCAGCTATCCGCAATGTACGCCCAGGTACCACGGATAGGGCCTTGAGACTGGATAGCCTTGTACTGTGAAACTGTAAGCCAGGTGATTGGAGCTGACCAGGTGGTGAAAGTAACATACAATAAAGCTCCACGGAAAATTCAGTCTCGGAAGATAGTTCCAGGATTTGGATTCGCAGTAGTCAAGAAAGTCGGAAGGATTGAGAAGAAAGGCATGCCAGATCATGAGGATATCTAAGTGAAGGGTCAGCTGTGTGGCATATTGGGATAGGCTGGTATGCGCACCTAGAGGAGGCAACCATGAAGGTTCAGTCATTGATATGCCACTACTTCCACAATCTGAGCCGTCTTTTGACATTTGAGAGGCCATCCAAGCGTCGTAGTTCTTAGCCCATATGAGGAACCTCTGCGCTGCTTCACCGAGGTACCACGTCCACTTTTTGTCGCGCTTCTTCTCCCATACTGTGTTTCTTACCGTGACTTCTTCATTGACATACTTTCTCAAGCCCTTAACGAACCTTTGACGATAGACCTTTTTGGTCTCCTCGCCCAGATCAAACGTCTTGTCGAGTTCCTTGGAGTCTAGGATCCTGATGCGCAACGCATGAAAGACCTCTAGTAGTTCCAGATGAACCGCGCATTGCGCTGGAGTTGGCAAGTTGTCCTTGTGTAAGTCGTCGAGTTGCTTGAAATTGTCTGGGCCAGGAATTATGGGGTTGTCGTTTATCGTAGGAGCTGACGGATAATACGATGAAGCTACCTTTCTGTTGAGCTCGGCGCTGGCTTTATGGAGAGCGCCCAGATTATATCCTATGAGATGTGACATGTTTGTGAGGTTTTGGAGAATGCTGTGAGGGCTGAATGGGTTGAGTGTATGCGCCCAATCTTACAACTTGACGCAGTGGTTGATGACAAGGTGCAAGAGATAGATATTAACAAATATGTGCTGCTAGTAAATCATCATTATCGTCGCCGAGTATCATGAAGAGGTATACCTTAGCAACTTGTGGGAATAGTCAATGGTTAAAGTATCAGCTGAGGCAGAACGGCGTGATTGAGCCGATTCTATTGATGCTCGTCCTAACAAGGGCACCCCTGTTGGTACCCAGAGGCCCAGCAATTTGGAAGGGAACTTAGGTATTCTCTACCGAGCTCAGCTACTGACCCTTCAGCCGTGAGCTGGTGATTCAAATCTTGGCAAAGAGGGTGTTACTTACAGGCAACAACCAAATCCATGTCTCTAAATTCCTGATTCTGCCTCACCGGTGGAAACAAGCAGCAAAACTGCGGAATTTAGGGATGTTCCCGCTGGTGTTCCGACGACAATCTTGCTGCTTTTGGCCTGAAGAGACTCAAGCCGGGCGAGCTGAATAAATTAAACAGGGACCTGGTTGCGGCGCAGCATGGGGCGAGAGGCAGTCTGTGAGGCTTTCAACGATGCCCGTTTCCACCATCACGCAGATCAGGTAAGCAGTATCAGTTCATGCTTGTTTTCTTCGGCAACTTCAAAATAACTCAATATGTGAATAAGAGCCAATTGTTCTCCCCTCAACTTTCACCAAATCGTATTGCTTGAATAGTCACACACAGTTCTACTCGGCCGTTTGCTCGCAATGTCACGAATGAGGAACAAGATTCTTCCTGTTCTCTCAATATCTTCTCTGCACTCTTCTAATATCACATCGGCACCTGATATATCCTGGACCCCAGTCGGTCTTGGAAAAGACCATGTTCTCTTGGAGCTCGAAAGCTTGTACTGGGATGGCGTCAAGGCCGAGCTTGAGAACATTGTCCGCACTCTTAAAACTTGGCAGCAGCCAGAGTACGCCGACGTTTCTATCGAAGATGAGGATGATGATCACATACATGGTTTCGACACTTTTCTTGATCAGGTTAGCCAGGAATCTCGAGCACATGCCATACGATATGGTCAGTACCAAAGCTTACTTCAGTTGAGACTGTCCTGTTGGTATTAACATGGCAAAGGAAAAATGAGAGAGCGGGAAGCAGAGTTTAGAAGAGAGAAACCTGCACTAAGACACCTCGCATTTCCTGCGAAAGGAGCCAGAGACGCTCTTATAGATAGTATATCCGATCGAATTGCGCAACAGGCCAGTGATCAGATCAAAAGCGATGTAAGAGAGTCGATCAAAAGTATGCTTCTTTCTTGCAATAGTCCCTTACAGAAGACTAACTTACACTGTCTAGATGTCACCAAGCTTAGAGGAATAGAGCATCGAGCATGGATGCTCCTACAAGCTGCTGGTATGTGATCCCTCCCACTCTATTAGAGCATAGCATAACTGACAAATTCGGCAGGCTTTTTAGATATGGAGAAACTTATTGAACATCGTCCGCCGCTTGACAGATTCGGGTTCTGGAAAAGGCCGGCCATTCCTCAACGTGAGTCACGTCTCCAGTGCCTTTCCGTCCTAGGTCGTCTTGATCATATGCTAATATCACCAGTTACACTCTCAAAATTTAACAACGACTGGACACCTAGCTTTAAATCCCTCCGTTGCATGAGAAAACAATGCAAAATTGTCATAACAGGGAGCATGTTTGTTCGCGACGAGATTGGCGTCGATCCTGCCATCATCTGCGAAGGATGTTATCGAAATCACTACTACGGAAGAGAATCATACACAAAGACCTACAAGCACTGCATTCTAGGAGAGACAATCACGGCTGAAATAAGCAGAGAGCTTTGCCGATGCATACGGATGCTTCGGAATAACACTAACACTGGCAGTGAACCCCCGAGCCTGTACCCCATTGAGCGGAAAGAAGGGCATGATGGCTTCGGTGGCCCTCGTAAAGGCCAGTGCAAGCTGCTCCAACTTGACCAGATAGTGGCTGCGGCCAAGTACAGCGGACTCCAGAACAGCGTAGGAGCCAAGCAGCGTTCTCAGAAGGAGCTTGATAGGGCAGAGAAAAAGGCGATAGATGCTGAGGCGGTCGAGAGGGCCAGCGTGAGGTTTGGATACGGTGTGAAAGACACAGGTTCTATGAGCGACTTTGAAGCGGAGAAGGAGCCTGAGACTGAGCCTCCGAAGCAGCGCCTCAAGGGCTTGAAGGCGGTCAATCTTACCAGTTTACACGGAGGCGATCGAGCTCCTGCTTCAACCATTGTCAGCATCGCAGAAGAAGCTGAAGCGGACGAGGACATACCCCTGTTTTTCAGGAGATATGTAGACAAGTATCCCTTCGGAAACGTCCACATGGCACTCCGAGTTGGTCCTATTGTTATTGAGAATGGAGTATCTCAGTAAGTAATTTCCTACTCGACAAGAGCAAGGCGAGCAGCAACTGACGTGTCATTTACAGTACCAAGGGTGGAGCTCTAGTCTCTATTCGAGAAATGCCTATTTTCCAAGAGCGCTTCCATCTCCAGACGATGCCTGGGCGAGACCTGGCAATTGGAGGAGGCTCGGATCGTCCTGTATGGCGACGTAAACGTCAAGCTACAGGTCAGAAGAGATACAAAGCCATCATGAAGCAAGTCGTAGGTGTACCTTTCAGTGGAAACGACATCCTTCCACGCGATCAGGAGCTTGCTATAGTTCAAGACCTCTTGGCAGCTTGTAGCCAACCCTTCGATGACCCCGGTTTACCTGCGTCCGACCAGGTGAAACTCCTCAACTCGGCTCTTGAGCCAGCTTTGAAGAAGCTCAAGACACTTCTCGACTCGAGACTTAAAGTGTACCTTGGCAGTATTGCAGAGCGTCTCCTGGACAAGAACATCAAACTTGCTTGGAGTGCAACACATAACAATTGTCAAACGTTCTGCAGCTCCCTCATCGACCGGAGCATTTTCGAACCTCTTGTCAACGGAGAGTCTAGCAGGTTGTCCAACGATGTATATCCTCTCTACACCATGAGTTTTGTATGCCCGGACGAAGGCTACAAACAACGAGGCGTGCGGACCAAGTTTGATGTTCCATTTGGACTTACTGAGGAATATCTCCTCCGCTTCCACTTTGGACGCCACGACGAGGCCGACATCATTGACACATATCAAGAGTATTGGTATGACTGGGGTGCTTTTGGAAGCACACTATATCGATACCAGGACTTGTTCCCTTGGGACTGCACAGAAGCTTACGGGAGATATCCAACCAAGTGCGGCAATTGCAACCTCGCCAAGCATGTCTGGGCATTCCCATTCGACTCGTGGTCTATATCCTCCCATCACCTCTCACGAGATCGCCACATGTACGCACCAGCAATTACAGACCGAGACTTGACGGCTGTCGGTCAAGGTGCCACCCCAAGTTCGTGGATGAGGAACAGGCTCACTGTCCTCTCAGCCACGTCTGTTCTTCACCGAGCTGCCACGGCCATGGCTCACTCGTTCAAGTTTCAAAAGGCCACCGCATGGCTGCACAAGGGCCCTTCACATACCATGCTCGATCCATCGTTAGCAAGAGTCAAACTCGGCGGCATCCACCGCGCCCAACCTTGCAGTCACTATTTTGAAGCGGGTGTATACAGCCATTACTTCATTGCGCCCTGGGCAAGTCTCACACGGCCTAAGCAGGTCGAAGCCTACGAGCTACAGCGAGACGGTCGTACTAGATTGCCCGATGTACCAGGAAGCTCCAGAAGGGCTCGTTTTTCTGAACACACACGCAAGGGCGAGTTCAAATTTTTGGATTTTGCAGGCATCAGCTCCTTAATCGATTCCGACCTTTCGATGGACACCTCAATGGAAGACCACCACGTAGGCATGGACCACGTAGACGGCTGCTACAGCGACTCTCACTTCAGTCCCACCACAGAAACGCCCTCTCACACATGCGCAAGTGGATGCGGAAGTTCCGAGCGCAACGCAGCAAATTGTGCAAGCACAGAAACTATCAGGATGGCTGATGTGGCGGCTGCTGCTGCTCTTGCTGCGGAGACCGCTAGTGCGTCGAACTCTGGCGGAGGAGGGGGATCAAGCTGTGGAGGAGGGAGTTCTTGGGGTGGAGGGGGCAGCAGCTGTGGTGGAGGGAGTAGTAG
>JABCKB010000899.1:0-15951 GCA_013184455.1 Fusarium continuum | reverse complement strand
ATTACTTAAGTAGGAGGGGAAAACTATGGGGTCACTTAAGTAAGAGGGAAAAACTAGGGGATTACTTAAGTAGGAGGGGAATACCAGGGGGTCACTCAAGTGGGAGGGGAATACCTGTACCAAGGTGCGAGTTTGCGGACCGCTCAGTGATATATCCCTGCCGCCCGCTTCCGCAGCCCTGTTTCCCCAGCCGCTAACCTCAGAACGTATCTCCGATCAGTCTAATGCAAACCTGGTACTAGCGCCTCCCACAATTAACTTAAAGATCGCGAAGTTAACGAAATTATTATCTAGGAACTCCAGATGTTATCTATGTGCAGAATGCTTATACTAATAACAAGAAATAACAGTTTAAGCAAATACGAGAAGTGTATTATAAAAGATCATCAGTTTCGTTCAAGCATAGCACATATGCAGCATGCGCGACCTTTTGGGAGTTCTCCCTAGACCCCTGCGAACGCAAGGTACGCAATGCAGGTTCGAGAAAAGGAGGTAGTTGCAGGGTACGAGAGAACGGAATGCAGCTACGGCTGGCTGAAATGGGGTCAGTTTGGGATGATCCAACAGCCTCGTCTGAGCAAATAGCCAGGGGCAGTTCACGGGGGATGCAGACAGCGTCTCCATGCCTGGAAAGTCGTAGCTTCACTGGCCTGCAGGTGGTATCATCAGCTTATGGAGTATCGACGGCTAGAAGCACTTCTTTAGCAATTCCCTAGCACTTTAGCAATTCTTCAGCACTTCTTTAATAACCTTTGATAGAGTACCAAGATCCGTGGGTATCCTTCTAGCAAAGTCAGTCACTAAGGTTGTGCGTTACAGCAATGCTTCTGGAGCCACCCCAACAAGCCAATGGAACTACTCGGGGAGGGCGTTGGAGACTGTAACGTAATGTTATCAAATTACCACGTCGTGTTTAAGCATGAAAAGGACTTCAAATAATGAAAGGATGCAGAATATAGACTCTTGGCAGGACACCATCAGGAACTGACAACCATGGTTGCAACTCTCCAGGAACTCGTCATTACTCACAGTGAGTAGCTCCATCTTACGATCGCTATTTCGATCAGATTTAATAGTCACAGGGCACGACGCATGGATTGGCAGCAAGGGTAAGCAACAGCATGTTGAGGGAGACTCGAGCAGTGTAGCATACACAATGAGCTCTTTGGTATTCTGTACGCCAAACCAGAATCCAGTCGTTGACAGTTTTGAATGAGCTGTAATGGTTTTGATTAGAAGGTAGTGAAACCGTCAAACAGCGTTATGTGGTGACATATCTCGCACTCCAGACTGAAAACAATAATTTCGGCGTGCATGCTATTCTCTTTATGGTAACGAAGACATGGAATCAAACGCTACACCTAGACCTCTGAACTTTTGTATATGTAAGGCCTAACAGTGCGTACGAAGAAGGTAAATGCCGATAAAGAAGGAACACGATGAGCTTGTAGGGATAAAAATTAGGTATAGTGGATAAAAACAAGGCATCCCGTTGGTCCAAAATACTAGCCAGTGTATTTTCCTGCCGTTGGTCTAAATTGGAGGCTGCAGGTTTAGCTTTGCATGCAAAAATGTACAAGGGCTCCGGTGTACAAACTTGTTGTGATTTGACGGGGTTGGCAGACTACAGCCCGCAGGGGTAGGAATAGTTAATTCTAGTACACCAGCCACAAGGTGTGAAGTGTTTCGCAATATGTATCTTGACTTGCTATCACGGCTATCAGCTGGCCAGATCAACGTTCCTCGACAGCGGAATATACGGGCGTAAATGCGGAAATTGACAGTTACCACCCCTGCGGGCTGTACAGATCGAAGGCCCAAGACGTCTTTCCAGTCGGGAGATGAGTGGAGCGCTATGTAAGCTCATCTTTCCAGTCGGGAGATGAGCGGAGCCCATGTAATCTTTTATGGCTCCCCGCAAAGTTGATGGTGTGCTTCAGTGCAGGGGGTGATCTGTGAGCTAGTGACGCTGTCACCCTGACTGACTGGTCCCTGTACCTTAAGGTGTAAGCCTAGTATGCCGGCCTCCACAACAAGCATTAAGTTTTTAGATATCAGATATCGCTCATGCCTGAAAGCATAATAAAGCGAGAGACGTAGACCACCTGCATAGTCGAACCAATGTAAAGCTGCAGCTAGAGGGTAGGACCGTTTTCCAATGATACTGTATACAAGTCCAGCCTGATACGAACACACAACGCAACAAAACTGGTGCTTCGGCTTTGATTTAGCCCCTGTAAGTGCCTGTGGAAGGACATTACAAGGATCGCGATTCCTCATGTAACTCGGGGCTTGACAGTATCAACGGGGTTTGCTTATTCTTCACACCCCTGCAGAGCAATGACCGTTATGGTACATCTTGTGAGACATGGAATTGATTAGAGACCTGCCGGTTTTTGAGTGAGGAAAGAGGAAATAACGCTGGTGTTCAACCCCTGCCAGAGAGGTGATTTAAAATCTCAGTTATTTATGGTCCGCTTGCTGCCTTCCATCTGCAGTTCGCAAATTTGCCTGATGCCAAACATAGCACAATACCAGACCATGCTACAATTCAGATTTGTACAAAGCATTGCCCAGTGGAATAAAACAGCTGGCGACAGGGGTTGGGACCCACAAGCCTTGCGCATCCTTATGAGACAACAGCTTGATGACCGCATAAACTGACATGTCTGTTAGTACGATGTCCTCTTTTTGAGGGCTCTTCCAGCGTACCACGCTAACGATCTTTCAGGGGGTTGATTGTACTACACAAATGACATTGTTCATTGCTCACTTGGTCAAGTCACGGCTGTATTGTTCTCTGATTTGGTTCGAGGTTTCAAGTTCAGCGAGAAAAGCCGGTGTTAGGTATTGACGTGATGGAAAACCGATGTAACTCTAATTTCACATTCTTTGTTGACACACGGGCTAGGACAGGGGTATCACCAGTTAAACGCTAGACAAACTTGCACTTGGCGAAACTAAAAACGCCTCGAGAGGCTGAAGGTTGGGGGTGGGGGCTAAAAGAATTTTGCAATGGATGTGTATTAATAGGACCAACATGACTAAAACGTTACCAACGGACATGATCCCTGCGCCGTCTCTGGGCCTGACCCTGAGATATTAACACACACCACTTGTCCTCTGTGGCACAATTACGCCATCTAGGCCATGTCCCTAACTCAGCTGGTAGGCTGGACACCCTGCCAACACAGCCTGTGCAACCCATAGGGTTACCTAAATCTCTTTTTTTCTCGACTTCGATCAAGTCACTCTACTGTGATACGCTAAGTGTCTAGTACTTGCGGGGCCCAATGCCGGGATCTAAAGAAGATCTCCTTGAAGCCCTGGCTGCCTGGGCACGGGAGGTTTGGGTCGCAAGCAACCAACATCTACGGAGGGATGCAACCAAGTTCAGGTTTCTGCATGGTGACCACCTACAGTAAGATGTTGGCTTGAAGCCCCAACAAGACGTTCCTTGTCCTTTGGGTCGCAAGCGAGAAGACTCTTCGACAGGTCTTGGATAAGTCTGACACGGTAGGTCTACACGTGACGAGGGCAGCTCAGCTGTCAGGATCAAGTACTTAACCTGAGCCCAGCCTCTACCCCAAGTAATATTAGACCATCCCATCCGTTGTAACCAGCGCCTAGTTGAACGACCTTACCCGGCGAGCCCTCCTTAGTCAATCGTTTTCTGCCAACCCGGCTTCTCCGTTATCTCTTTCTCATTCAATCCCAGTTAACTCATCTCGGAATTCAAAACTCCAATTCATAACTCGGCTGGGTAGCACGCCAGCTCTGTTGTTATCAGCATGCCAGACGCGGAACAAGGCGGCGTGATCGCCATCGATCTCGGCACCAGCAACTCTTGCGCATACGTCAATGGTCAACCTGTCACTGTCGAATACAACCAAAGCATCTTACCATCCATTGTCAGAGTCAAAGCTGGGGCGTGGTCTGTGCCTGACTTCTATGACTTGAAAATTAGGCCTCAACCATGGGTTCACGACTTGCGCCACGCGAAACGCTTACTTGGCCGCACCAGCAAGGACGGGTCTCTCGAAGCGGATGCCGAGGCTATAAAGCATGTGTCTATGGTCGACGGCGAAGCCCAGTACAAGATCGACGGCAGTTATGTGAAGCCTATAGAAATATCCGCCTTCCTATTTGCCACGCTTCGTCGCCACGCAACCGAAGAATTCAGTCTTTCCTTCCGTAAAGCGGTGGTATCCCTTCCTGCCTATTTTAATTCAGCGCAGAAAGAAGCTACGCGACTGGCGGCTAAGATTGCAGGCTTTGATGATGTCTTAGTCTATGAAGCACCAGTCGCTGCTGCCGTCGACTACATGGATAGGCATCCCACCAAAGACAGCTACTACCTGTTGGTTGTTGATATCGGCGCCGGGACTACCGACGTAGCTTTAGTGTATATTGAAAACAACACTCTAGTTGTCAAAGGGACCGACGGTCTCAACAACATGGCTGGGTCGGATTTGACGAACTGGCTGATGGAAGCTGCGATTAAGAAGTGGGGTGGCGCCAGAGAAGAGCTCGATCTAGAGAGCCTGGAGATTGAATGTGAGAGCAAGAAAAGAATGATGGCCATGTCTCCTCTCAAACAGATCCCGATCTCAATGGAACGGAAGGCAGATACGAGCGAGCCACAATGTGTTTCTTTCACTCGAAGCGAGTTCGACAGCATCTGTGAACCGCTCTGGACGGCAGTACAGGATATCTGTACGAAACTCTTCGACTCCAACGGTCAGAAGTGGGAGGATCTGAGTGCTATACTTTTGACTGGGGGCACCTGTCTCCTACCACGTGTCAGAGAGATGTGCGAAGCAAAATGTCCGGGTATTGCCTTTTCCACTCGTGAGCCGGAGCGACGCGTGGCTCGCGGACTGGATGCTCTGGCACGGAGGCCCGAGATTATCATCATTCCCGTCTTGCCTCGTTCCATTGGTATAGAATCAGTTCCCAATGAAAACAGCAAGGATGTCCAGATGGCCATCATTATACCTCGCAACAAACAATTACCCGCTGAGGCGAGTCGGGACTTTTACACATTGGCGCAACAGGAAGTCATCGAAATCACGCTTGCTGAAGGAGAAGAGAGCGACGCCTCCCGGAACATTGAGCTTGGGGTGTTCTACATCAAGGTCCCGAATCCAGCCCCCGGAAGAGTTGTTAGTGTCAACGTTTCAGTCGACAGCCCAGCCAACATTGTGGTCACGGCACATCTGAAAGACGAGGGTCAGAAGAACAAGAAAGGGGGAAAGGGCCGGGGGCAGCAGCAGACGGAGGATGGGGAACAGAGGGAGAGCCTAACGGTGGAATGGAAACAAGCTCTTTCCGAGGATGACATTGACCGCTTGCGCAAGAAAACACAGCTCCGTCTCCTTGGTGGACTAGCTGCCGACACAGACGACAGCATCTCTACCGGCGAACGCAATGATGATGGGAGCGATGCGATGAGCACCAGGGTCGAACCAAGGAGCACTATAAACTCCGAAAGACAGGGCGAGTCGACCACCTAGTTTGAATCCAGCAATACGGCAGAAACCGATGCTCAAACCACGGGTGAACCCTTGGTAGCGAGACAGACTCCAGAAAACAGAGACAAATCTGGCCGCGGCGGCGAGGACGTGACAAAAGAGATACCCCACAGCCAAGATGCACAAGTGCGCGGGCCGACGATACCAAACGGTGCTGCAGAGCAACTTGACGCTGAAGGAGAACTGGTGGATGACCACCAAGACATTGAACCGTCCGGCCCGAACAGCCCGATTCACCCAGAAGACAACACATCGGTGAGAGAGGACCAGGACAATGAGGCCACCGAGGTCAGCAGAGGAGAAGACGACACACCGGGCATGCGAATTCTTGGGCGCGTCGACTCAGGTGGAAGATGCTGATATGAAGATTATTGTATATACCTGTTCGTCTGAATGCACTTTATTTTCCTGCCCTCTGTGATCCAAAAGTGCAGCATATGTATTCGATCATGGTTTGAGTTAAGACGTTGCAAAAACCGTTGTCGAGATGCAACGTGGAACACAGATCGCTCGTCATTACTCCCACACAGCCATATTCAACCTTCGCTCACGTCACGAGGGAGGTCAGGCACCCCGAATGAGGCCATGGATCGTTGTGGAAATAAGACTATGTCGCGAGGAAATTCAGGCAAGATATTTTCTCCTTTGAACATTCTACATCTCTAATGTTAGTCCAGAAACGGTTTGAAGGACGGCCGGATGCTCCCACTGAACGGCTTCAGAACAGTGACCATGACAACGGCCGAACCAACAAACCCGACCAAGCTAGCCCTGTAGCCTGTTCTGCCAAGGGACAGACAGATCCATCCCGACTCCTTCGGAACCCGTTGATACAAGGGTTTCTCGAAGCTTCCAAGGTTGATTCAAGTCAATGGCTTGACCCATGGCTTTGCGATCTCTGCGCGGACACCAATACAGAAAAGCCCAGTGCTATGAACCTTGCCTCCAATTCTGTAGGGCGCGGCACGCACCATGATGTGACGATCAGGTTGAAGGAATGCCGGGGTAGGCTTGGGAGCTGCGTATACGGAGGATTTGTGCTTAAGGAAATCGTCACAGGTTTGTTAGCTTATGGTATAGGCGGGTGCGAGGATGAACGTCGATACCTAGAAGACGCAGCAGAGTACTGTTCCAAGCAGGTTGAGTGCGCAAGGTATCTTCTGAGGCAGGAGCTCGATGTATAGGATCCCGTCTCAAACAATATAAGTACGGGACTTCAATAGCAAATTTAGACAAACTAATGCTTATCCAGATCGTCCCTACTGAGCTTGCAGTAACCATTAAGCCCCCAGGCTGTATTGAGGAGCATAATCATCTCACACACAAGTGGGCTTGAGAGTGAGAGAGTGCTAGCTTAATTACTTACATAAGATATCGTAAGTCTATTCACATGATCTGTGGATCAAGACGCAGCTCAATGTACGCACTTCACGCACATTGCCGTCGCCGGTACTTGGTATCAGTAGGAGGTACGGTAACGGAGGATCTTTCTTCGACCACCCTCAAAACCTGAACCAGCCTATGTTCGATAAGGGATAACATCCCTAAACCATGCGAATCCGGATGTCATGGCAAACTTGTCTATTGGGTTTCGGTTGCTTGCCCTCCTTTGATTCATCTCTTGTCCAACTTCGGTACTCTCAAGGAGTTCTTTTATACCTGGTTTACTTCCCTCTTGCTTAGCCAATCCCAGTCCTAGTTTCACCACGCTGCTGATCTAGTACGCCGTGCATGTTAGCCCCAACTCGCGACCTCGTCTTACTTTTTGCCGCTTAGCGGCTACTCTTCGACGTACCTGTGAGATTTCAGACATTTTCTGTGCTAATGACTGGATCTCCTTGTCTAAGAGCTGCACCCCGGCTTCCACGACCTCGTTAGACCAAATTAACGTTACTCCCTTGGCTCTCGCTTTCTTGAACTCGACTCCAAACGTTACAAATGGCCACAGTTCGGGTTTGATCCACTGAGCATGCGATGTCGTCATAAAGCACACGACGCCCTTCAATGTTCGCAAGTCGTCCACCAAGCACTCGAGCCCGGTAGGCTAGACGGGCGGTACGTGCCTACCTATATCTAGCACGATGTTGATGGGTTCTTGGATGTGCATAATAGCTCCCCACCGATTACAAAGTTCATACATCCAGTACTGGGGGTAACTTTGAGGATGGGAGTAGGGGAAGATCTTGAAATTGAAATCTACATTAGCTCTGGCTAGGATCTCGGGTAAAAACATACAAACTCACGATGAAAGTAGGACATCCCAACTCCTCCGCAATGACCACGACAGTCCATTTCTGCCCCGAGTTGCTATCGCCACTTTGTCTCTAGTTAGTCGGCATCCTCGGTATAATTGAAATGAAGATTGTAGAAGACCCTACTGGAAAAGGATAACCGTCGATTTCTGGTGACCGATGTGACCCCCCGACATTCTTATCGCCGGTACTGTCCCGGAGCTGATTAGGAGTTCCTCGTCAGTCAGCTTGTCCGGGTCTATCCACGAGTTCCCAGGCCCCCGACTGATTTTCGGCTCCACGGAAGACGATCGAAACTTGTTCAGAGCGCAGTCAACTATGATGCGCTTGCATTTCCAGTCTGATGTCCAGTCTGACCCATCGACGGAGACCCTCCCTTCGTACTGTCGGTGGTGGAAAAGGTCGCCGCTCGTTAGCTGTATGAACTCGCGGCCCCGGGACACTAATCGTTTCTTTAGTTCCTGGGAGTCCTTGTGGTATGACGATGGGTACAGGCCAATATCGCAGAGGTGTTCGTTACCCACAAAGCTGTTGATGATGAAACGTTGCTTATGATAACCGTATTTTCCTGAGGCGGAGTTAATCGTTTGCACAGTTAGACGGGGTATTCGTATGTTGTCATTGGTGAACTCTTCAGCTCCTACAAGGCTGACATAGTCCGTGAGACCTTTCATGCCGCGGAAGTTTTCTATCACCACAATCTTGCCCGGTTCAAAGAGAGCCCATAGATACTCAAACTCTGCAGCCTTAGTAGACTGCATCTTTTGTACCTTTGCGTCGATCGTTGAGTTGAACAGGGTGGCCCATTGTACCAGAAGCTGTAAAGCACAAGATACGCTGCTATCGCCATCTTTGCACTTGCAGTGCTCGATGAGCCGAGCCATGAAATGGTGCAGGCGCTTGGCGCTGATCTAGAGGTAAACAATGAGTATAGAAGGGGAAAAGAAATCAAGTCTTATGGTAGTTGTGAAGGACTGCACGTATGGGACTTCGAGGACTTGACGGGACGCGAACGAGATATATCTTACGAGGCCTAGACCAAAACTGATCCCTTCGTGCTAGATCTTTCCTGCTAGATTGCTAAGCTCTTTACGCAGAGCGTCGTCGTTGATCTTGATAAAAGTCTCCGTGCAGGACAGCGTGGTGACGTCTGCGTTAATTATGATGAGCTAGGCCCTGCGTCGCGTATGAGAAAAGCTTAAGAGAAGAACAAACTGTATGTTACCTCTAAGATGTTAAAGGGTGCTGGTTATGAAGCAGTCGTCGAAAGCTGCGATAGGCCGGAAGAGGCACTACGAGGAAAAAGGATGTGTTAGTCGCTCGTTCTAGAATGTCATGCCAGGAAAATACCTACATTACGGACACTGTGAGCTTTCGGATCTGATCGTCGCGAAATGCTCCGCGTTTATTGGCATTTTCCTTTGGGGGACGCATGGCGGTATGCCCGTGTTGGTGTAAGAAGAGGATGAAGCTGTATCGTAGAATCGAAAGAATTGCGTGAGAAGCCGGGTTACGTTCGAAAGTGTTCTGAAGGAGAGTAAAGAGTAAGGAAGGGAAAACAAGACAAGGAATAATTGGAACAGCGACGCTTCTTGTCCTTTTGTCATCGACTAGTACCTCTTGTTGTCCTTTGTCCCCTGTTCGCGCTTATCTCGCGCTGCGTCCTTTGGAGTGTTCCATATTCCCGCGGCAGTGTATATCAAGGGTTGACCGCCACACTAGAGATTACATACTTGGCTGCCTCGTTTAGACGAGTCACCGTTAGGCAGCTATGCCAACGACAACGCACATTTCAGTCTACCATGCGATTATCATCACGTCCTGGCCTCTCTCTTTGCGTAGTTCCTTATTAATGTTTGTCTTGGTAATGGTTCAGAAAAGTCCTGCCTCTCCTTATCTGAGGCACTCAGCCGTCTGGATCGCAAAATTGGAGCCTCGAAGTCAGCAGGTAAATAAGAGATGTCTATGACTAGCTTATTTGCTGCTATGAGGATCAAGTCGAGTGTCGAGCTGAGATTAATGTGCGCCGACATGATGTCGACAGAATGGGTGCTTGTAATGGGTGATGAGGAAAGTTGAAGGTTCGATGCGTCTCTGCCGGTTATCTATCCTCTGCCCTCGGCCCCCTTGCCTTGGTCGGCTCCAGATGTCGCTTGGTCAATACCCAGTTGTGCCATAAGTTTAATTGTTTTCACATATTCACAGGTAGTTATCTCGCGGTGCACCATTTGCATAGCCCGCCATGGACCTCTTTTTAAACCCTCCCTTGAAGAATCTGATCCCAAATCACCTCTACCTCAGCACGCAAACCCTTGGAACCTTTCCCCCATGCCTTTCTATTAACTCGAAAGGCCGGCGTTTGTCGGCGGCAGCTTTCTTAATCTCCTGCTTTGGCGGGTCGTCTCTTGATCGTGGTATTCAGGCGACAGCTCTCTCAATCTCCTACTTCGATGGGTCCTTTCTCGCCTCCTGGCCATTCGATGGGACGGTAGAACAGCTTTATGATTCCTGCCTGTTGCCGCAACCGATCCCGTCACAAGAAAAGTCTAGGCTGTGAAGCGGTATACGCGAGTTGCAGACATTGGGCATGAAGTTGCGATACTAGCAAGAATCCAGCATGTAAGTTTGTGCTCACACGCTTGGATGATGCACCTGAGATACTTGCCGATGACTTGCCCGACACTGCAAAAGTCTCTGAGATAACTGAGAGGCAAATAACTTGCCGAGGTTGCCTCGCCCAGCAGGATGAGCCTGTGAAGACCATGAGAGAGACTGACACTTCTGTCTCGTGTATCGGTCCTAACCTTGGAAGGATCAAGCTTGAAAGGAAAAAGAGGAGGAGAACGAGAATACCCTCGAGAGTTTCGGGAATGAAAGCATACAGCGGCTTATCATTAGGCGGACGTGGGAGGAAGCCGATTTTGCTAAGGTAGCAGTGTTAGGAAAACACTGTCATCAATACAACGAATGCGAGGAGTCAGCTACTGTAGATGTGCATCAGCATGCGCAAGAAAAGACATGTGCCATGCCACACGCCAAACCCTTCCGCGGACCACTCGCGACATCAACAAAGAAAATCATTTGTGGACAAGCATGCAACCTTTGCAAGGCTAATTACAAGGTCAATTATAGTTCGCAAAGAGGCCAATTGCAAAGAGGTAGCTTGCAATTGACCTTATAATTGACCTCTTGGTAAGTAACCTCTTTGCAAGCTACCTCTTTGGTAGCTGCCCTAAGCTAGAGGGCCCGCTCCCTAGAAATATAGGGGCAATAGTGCTAAAATGTAGCAAGCCGCTGCCTACGCTCTATCCTCCATTGACTTCGTTCAATATTGCTTGGTTTTAACATGTCGCAAGTATGATCTTCAGGTGCTTTATGCATCACGACCGAGACAAGCTTTCAACATTCTACTCGATTCAATTTATGTTTTCTTATTTAAGATCTTTGGGAAGTGGTGTTAGGTTCACTACCTGACAGGCTTGGTTTCGGGCTATTAGCGGTGATGCTCGTTCCAGGATGTTCGGTCAGTGGTGTGGCCGCGATTGACTCATCATAATAACCGGCGTTGCTATTGTCAACCTGTACGCTAACTTTCTCAAGCTCTCCATTATCTATACTTGCGCCGGAAATGTCCCCAAGTATCTCTGACATTCCTTTGGCCTTGGATCTTCTACTCTTGGCCAGGAGGAAGGGTCCCTCGGCTATGTGGAACAGTGGACGCCTCAGCATCGTCGCCGTGCTAATCCTGATGGGTCTGTTGGTATATCCGACAGATTTTGTGTGCAAAAGATTCGATCTATGATTGCTGCGGCTTTGGAAACAGGATCAGCGCTTGTCTGAGGTATTCGTCAAGTTCATGGGCCTCAGGGGCATTTGCGACTCGCGGGATGCTGTTGAGAATGTTGCCAGGGTTGGAGTTTGTATAATGCTGGTATTGGCAATCTCGTGCCTACGGGCCGAGAGATGAGAGCTTTCTTTATGGATACTTGGCTCGTCGTAGTATACTATACTTTTTATCGAGTGAATGTATACTTCTTGTAGATATTGACGATCTTGAATCTTAGTGTCATCACAATTCTTGACTCAAAGCTCGTCGGCCACAAGGTATGGGCTGGCTTCTCTGATGATCTCTTCACCGGCAGAGCCGAACCGCGCGAGGCCGCAAAATGCTGCGTAAATCAAGTTCTTCAGGTCTTCTTGTGACATAGGCTCCTAATTGCTAGAATGTGAAACTGTGTCTGCGTTGCAGAGATGATCAACATTTAAAGTATTTAATTGCATTTTGTAGTAGATGAGGCTGAGCGATTATAGTTGGGCATCGGCACTCGTGGTATTAGTACAAGAGAGGACTACCACGTTTAGGTACGTCACTCCACTATCCATCGCCGTTACCAATATAAGATCCTATAAATCTTTAGAATCTGGGTTTATTATCCGCTCGAACTCCATACTCATCCGAGATCTTCACAACAGAAAGTTCCACAAGGAATTCAACAAACCGGGCGAGCGAGTTTGCCGAAGATGAACTAGAGATGGTGCGGGCCGCAAGAACTAGCTTTTCGGCTGCTACAGTAATAACTACAAATAATACATCTAATACATAATTTAAATATTATACTAAAATATTTCCGTAGTTACCTATAATAAGCTTTTTGCCTATATTATAAGAAACCTTCTACCTGCTTGATTATATATTCCCCTCCTCTTTTAATAAGTACAAGAAGCTGCCTCTATTTCCTCGGCCAAGATATTCCACCTCAACACCAGAAAACCATGAGATCCCTTGCCGATACCGCCGAAGATGAACATCATTCGACTCATGGGGATTATAGCCCCGGCACGCCGGCACCCGAGGAACTCTTCACTGCAGCCCTTGTTATGCCAGTCGTTCCTCCCCGAGATCCAACGGTAGGCTTGGCCACTGGCAGTGGCTGAAGGCCTTGCGACATCTTGTTCAGCCGCAGTAACTGTAGAGGCATCAGCAAAAGACAGTTCGCTATTCAAGTGTACATTCAAACAAGGGATCTCGCCTTTTAAGAACCTGAGCAAACATGGCACCAGGATCATACACCGCGGGAGATCAGTGGTAGGATGAACGACCTGTCCCATTGAACCAGGCAACGATAGCACCGTGCAACCCGGGGTTGATAATAATACGCAACTACGATTCCCGATACACTCTTCCTGCTTAGACGCTTCGAACGTCAACTGGTCCCGCTATCGCTCAAAGCTTTCTCTTCAGATCCCTTTGCTCGATCAGCTTGCCTTGAGCGCTAGACCAAGCACAATCCGTCCATCATATATGGACCCCGTTACACTTTAGAGAGCGGATTCGAGTCAGTTCTTTGCAAAAATTCGTGAGGTCGCTCAAACCAAAATTTAGCGGGCTGCATCAAAACCCCCAACAAGGTCTTGCAGGCGTTTCTCATGCGCGGCACATTCTGATGAGCATCGGCAGGCCGGACGATCAAGCTCAGCTACGTCTCGAAGGTCACGGTGGCCTTTTGCCACCTCTCACCGCGCCATCACTTGAAGATTTATGGTCCATCACATAATAGGTAAGGCAATTTCAGTATACAGCATTAGATGTTAATGTCTCTGAAGGCAAGAGGTTGACAATCGATAACACCGCGATAAGAGCAGGTGCTTCGAAGATCATCATTATTATTAGCACGAGCTGTAAAGATGTCTCCCAACCTCTCACAGCACAGTACAGCCTTGAAAATATTATTAAGGTACTACTGAGTTTTTGGAAGCTCTCTTTAAGTACAATCGACATAGCTCTCTTCAAGACTATACCATACCTTTATCACTAGGTCACTAATCTGACATGTTCAACGCCCTCGCTGCTGACATCACAGAAGCTATTAATCGGTGGCTTTAATTACACCTTGCCTGCTACCATTATCTGAAAACAAGTATTAGTGAATCTGTAGGCTTTCTCTTATATGGCCCATTGCAGTTGGTTCCTCAGGGGGGGGGGAGGGGGGCTCGCTGATGGAGCTGATAGCGATGGACACTGTATTCTACGCGTAATAGCTTGTGGTGGAGAAGATGTATGTCAAAACCTAGGCATGAGAGGGAGGGAGGTGGAAATGCTAGTATGCTGAAAGATTTCTATGATTGGCCCTTGTTCCGAGATAGTGGAATAGATACTGAAATATAAAATATTGTATGTGCAGTCGAGAGTAATACTCCTTCTCCAACAATTAACCCTATGTTGCTATCCCATTGAATACTCTCATCAAAGCCTAGACCACTTATGGATACCATCGAAGCCTGGTTCATCAAGGTAGAAGGAATGATGATCTTTATCCAGCCGGCAGGAACAGCAACCGATCCCGGATCATGTCTGTAAGTCGATTTGTCCCGGTGTAAGGGTTGTTGAGGTAAAATGCCTTCCTGAATCTGCAAGACAGATCAGCTTAATCTATTGTCTTTTGGGATAAAAACCTACAAGGTCATCAGTTAGCTGATCCGCCACAGCGTCATGGTGCGCAGTCCACTGGAGTACAGAAAGTGGTGTATCTGGCACTTCCTGTTGAATCTGGTCATCAAGCCCTACCCATACTTTCATGGCTTTTTGTCGAAGCGTTTCCGAAGTACCGAATATCTTATACCTGAGTGTAAAGGTCGGGGGGAGCGCGAAGGTCTCTTCGATCTGTATGTGATCGGAGAGATTCGAGCCTAGTTCATAGACGTCCCTTGTTGGATCATATCGGTCGCGGTCAACAGACAGAGCCGGCGTAGAGCTCCGAAAGGGTGGTTTAGGCAGTGAAAGCACGCAAGGGAGGGGCTTCCCAGCTTCGAGAATCGAGATAAATTTACCATACGCTTCCTCATTGAGGACGTGGGTACCAAGAGCCTCGCAAATATCACTATAGCTATTTTAAATGAGTATTTAGATGATACTGCGGCATGGTGAAATACCTATACAGCTCTGAACATCGATATTTAATGATGAAAACAACCGAGAGCGCTAAGGATGCTTGTATCTCAGGCTCTCTGCATACTAGCGCCGGAAAGCAAGAGTTAAAAGTTGTTGGATCTTTATTGTAGTACGCAAGAAACGAGGGGCCGATGCGTGCTATGACGCATTAGCCAAAGGGCGTGTCAAGTCAAGGGGTGCAGCACTCACAGTATAGAAAAGTGGCTTCGAAGACGCGATGTCGTAACCCTCGGATGTATAACGGATCCATCAGCTGAATCACACCCCGCACAGATGACATGTACTTCTGTATTGTCAACTCGGTTGCAGGGCTGATTTGCGATTTGAAGTTGTCATAGGCTTCAGTTTTCCGGCCCAGGTACCAGTCTACACAACAAGTTGCGATGCAAATGAAGTTTCGCAGGTCTTGTTTTGTGATCCTGTTCTCTAAAATGTCTTTGATTCTCTGATAGACATTCTCTGCAGTAGCGTAGCCATGCAATTGCCGGGCCTGTTGCCATTGGGTTTCATTCTGTGGTACGGAGTCTCGGAGCTTTGCTAGGATGTCTTTGTCTCGCCTGTACGCTGGCTTTGTCTGGTTGGTCTTAAGCTGAAACTGGCTGTAGGATCCTTGCTCTGGTCGGATAGGGGACTGTCGGCTCATCATGGGGTAGTTTCTTATTCTCACTCCCGGACTGAAGAGATTGCCGTTCATAAGGGTGGGACACGGCTGGAATGTCTGAAGTGCACAAAGGTACGTAAGCAAGGGGTAAAATTGGCCGAAATCGAAAAAAGACGCTTTTCCTAAAGTGTATATCAACAGACAATCTGTCTTTTTTTGGCATAGTTAACCTATTATTCCATCGCCATACTCCGATGGTGAGCTGTTCCTCAAGCGGGGTAATGCTTCTTGCGCGATTTTTTTCGAGCCAACCAACGCATCCAACATTCAATTCAAACTCCTTTTTTCAATGGCTTAACTTGGGAGGGGGTTCAGGCTTAGCTTGCAAGGCTTCGGATTGGATTAAACTTGTTAGCTTGGATTTACAGGCTAAGTTAGTCTCTAAAAGAAGATTAGTAGCGCTATAGGGCCGCTAGGTTTTCGAAGATAACTAAGAAGGTCGGAGATAAGGCCTGAGATGAGATTAGACGACTATTTTATACCTTTAATAACTTTAAAAAAAAATTTCCTTTAAGCTTAGCTTGCCTTAAGTTAAGAGGTAAGCAAATTATAGGG